>JANAVB010028000.1:12743614-12998614 GCA_029216955.1 Iris pallida | reverse complement strand
TGCACGGGCCTCGTGCTACGGGCCCGTGTCCGATTTGGACACAAAACCTGTGTCATAATAAATCCAAAAAATATGTTTTGGAATTCACTCATATAGGGCTACAATAATATGAAATTAGTTTTGAAAAATAACAACTTTTAATTCTTAGAGACATTTCATCGAACATATGTTATAATACACCGACACGCCTCCGATACATATATCAAACGAGCACAAAATCTTACCAAAATACATCTACAGGTCTAGAGTACCTAGATGCATGCTTCTATGAAGAGAAATCAGAATTTAAAAGAGTTTAGAAGCATTTACCTATTGAGTTGGAATCTTAATACGTCTGCAAAATGCCTCGACACCAAAATCCTACGGTCAAATGCCTCCAATTCATTGCTAGCAAGCCTCCAGCAACTTCTCTACTCCCAAGGATCGCAACGCAATTCGTTTGGTCTAATTTGGATGAGAATTGGAGAGTGGAGGCTACTTTGAAGAATGTGAAAATTAGAGTTTTGCAAAAATGGCTTGGTAGCTACATGACGTGTTTATATAAGAGGGGGGCTGTGTTGGCCGACCACATGCTGGAATTAGGGTTAGGGTTTAGTCATAAGGCCCAACTACAACTTAAGTAAATAAAAAGCCTTTTTAGCAAAAGCCCAAAAAGCAAATAACTCAAAACCCTATAAATGACTTAAAAAGTTTCCTAATTTAGAATAGAACTTAAATTCTAATATAAAATGATAACTATGCCTCTAATGACATGGTTAGTCTCTAATCATGGTTTGCTAAGGTTAAACCAAACTACTGACACAAAAGCACCAACTAAAATATCATAAAATTATCAAAAATTCAAAAATCACACAATTATCAAAATACCCCTATTCTGGAAAAGTGGTGGTTACAAATTTACCCTCCTTAAAAAATTTGTCCTCAAAATTTAAGATGGGCGTATTCCTTCTAGGTTAAACCTCCAACAATTAAGGTCAAGAAAATTCTATCTATTAATATACAAATCATCGTCCTACTGGTCGTGATTTCTCAGTCTCGAATAGGGTCACTACACTATCTAGCACTACACCAAAATGGTCATTTTGGAACGACAAAAGTTCGTTCCAAATAATTTCAGGAAAGCCTAATTACCGTACCTATTTTTGGGCTGCCAATTTTGTTGGAACGGAAATAAAGCGTTCCAAAAAATGTTTATTGGAACACCATAAAAGCGTTCCAAATAACGTTTCTTGGAACGTCTTTAATGCGTTCCAAAAAAGTTTCTTGGAACACGTTAAATGCGTTCCAACAAATGTTACTTGGAACGCCTTTAAAGCGTTCCAATATTGAAACATCGTGCCTAGAAAAGAGTTCCAGATTAATTTTTTTAGCACATGCTGGAACAGATAAAAAGTGTTCCAGTATTAGAACACCATAAAAACGTTCCTAAGGAAGCATTTCAGATTACGTTTTTGTACCACTTGCTAAAAAATGTTCCAGTTTTGGAAAACACTTTCCGAAACAAAACGTTTCAAAACCTGTAACGTTCCTAATATAAGTAGTTATGCTATGAATTTCAAAACCTGTAGGATTCCAAGTGTAGAAGTCTGTAACAAAATGGCGATTGACAAGCTTGTATAAATTTTGAGATTTTTATGAAAGTAAAACTCATTGTAATATACACGAAAGTGAACAAACTTCCATTGCACAAGAATATGGAAAATGAACCATGTTAAGACTGCATACACTAATAAAGTTGAAATGTCATACATAAACGTTGTATATATGTTTAATACAACAATACTAAACTATCATGCTGAAAAAACATCTGAGTTGCGAAAATAATTTGAGCAGCAGAGACTAATTCCTTCTGACCCTTTACGTTCTTATTAGTGCCTGGAGAGATGACAACCGAGGAAGCAAAACATGTGATGACCTGTAGACATTTCAAAGATCGTTTAAAACCATGACAAAATAATTTGATCACAACTTATTTCAATTTTGGGGCATAAAGAAAAAATAAATACAGCAGAAAAAGCACAAGAGACTGGAGATTGGTTCTTTCATTTCTATGAGACTCTAGTAAAAGCACAAGAAATTGCAAATATTAATAATACATAAAAAAACATTTGTATTCAACCGTAATATATTTGTACTCTGGTAAAGAAAGCACTTGTCAAGATGGAGCTGGACGAATGGATAAGGGAGAGGGGTGGAGAAGGAAAGTGGGGTTTTTGATGAATGGAGGAGTGAGACAGAGCTGTATATATAGGCTAAAGAGGGAGTGTGTGCCATGTATCGTTCAGTCTATTTAGCTGTATTCAGTTTATAAAAGTTTTTCCAAAGGGTGATATAATAGTAGTATCTAGGACAGCGTTATATCTGTGAAAGCTTACTAGATTAACTGTTATGCATCAATTACTTCTCTAAAATTTGTGACTGGTTAAACTATCCATGTCTGCAGGAGGTGATCCCAATATTTGTCGTGAACAACAGAAAACCTAGTTAAGAAATATGGCTCCCCTTATTGAACATGTGTTGAGAATTTATGCATGTTATCTGTCATGCAACAATATATAAATCTCCTCTAACAGTCAAGACTGAACAACATGTAGAATCTCACTTATTTATAGGACATCAAGAGCCTCCAATTTCTATAAGGCTATGGACACTTCGAGAGTTTTCAAGAACTCTGTTAAATTCTAAAAAATTCTGAAATCTTTCCGCTAAACTTTCGTTAGATGATAGTTATGAAAATCCGTTAGAGATCCGTTACTTGTGCTTAATAAACTAGCTTCCTTGTAAAGAAGGGTAGAAGGGATGTTCGGATGAGTTAGGTTACCAGGAATCTGTGCCTTTAGAATTAGGAAGTGACTCAAATTGTCTCTCCTGCACAAGGGAATCCTGCACAAGGGAAGAAGAACAATACATACTCATAAGACTGCAGTTCAAAAGACTAGGTGTGAAAAGGGTGGTTAAATTATCCTTTAAAAAAAACTTCATGCATTGAACCAGTGACGTAGCCAGAATTTTTCCTCAAAAGTCTGTTACTTGAAAATGTTTACTCCTCCAGCTCTATCTAGAGAATTATATGGTGGCAAAGACTCTTGTAAATATTAAAAAAAGTACTGCTACTTGCGGCTTCAGAGATCAATTTGCAATGTGGAGACATTCTTGATTGCATCAATCATGTTCACTATGCACATTAGACTTCTCACTCACAGTAACACTTTCTTTGGCACTTACAATTATGTCGTGCCTGTGCAGCTAAAGAAGATTTGGCAATATATGAATTTTTTATATAAAACTTCAAAAATTTAGCGGGCGCAGCTGCGGCCCCTGGGGACCAACTGGCTACGCCCCTGCATTGAACTATAGCTGAAAATAAAATGTGCAACAGTCTGTTTTTATAGAGTAGAGTGAAAGTACTTCAGATAATATAATGTAAAACTTGAGATTGGCCAGAAATAAATCAATGAATAGACAAGCTTCACAATTTTGGTATCACCGGGATCGATAGTAACGACACTATCGACGATTTCAGATTCAAAATTGGAGAAAAAAAATCAATGAATAGGCAAGCAGAAAATGTCATCAATGACTTGCCAGAAATAAATCCCTCAACACAAAGTTGTCTGCATTAAGCAATAGGGCCCTCAATAGAAACAAACTCACCAAACCACAACCTTTACTGAAATTAGAGCATCTGAAGTTATGTAACATCTCCTCTAACAGATGTATCAAAACTGAACAACATGTAACTTAAACATGTATCAAAACTGAACAACATGTAACTTAAACATGTATCAAAACTGAACATGTAAAATTTCAAAATCAAATGAAACGATGACACTTACCCTTAAAGGTCGCATATTTTATACTGGACTTTGGTATTGAGTATACTGGACTTTGCCTATCCATGTAAAGTTCAAGCAAAAATAAAGTTAGCGAATGTATCCACAAAATAAGACAAGCAAGGTAATCAATTTATGTATTGTTAATCATTGGAAAAGTATGATAAAATAAATGCTCACAAATCATGCTTCCACAAATTTGATGTGTGATTTGGGCCATACAAGGAACTCGCCAACTACTACTTCTTTAATTGTTTTTGCATCGGGAGTTTCTTTGTAGAGCTACGCCGAGAAAATCTTTCGAACACACATGCTAAACTTCATTTCATATTGAGTGTTTAGTTGATAATTATGACAATTACCGCGATGCATTGGATCAATTACTTCTTTTGCAACTGCAACACAATTCCAATTCCAATCAAACAATTCACATAACCTTGCTGTGGGAGTTGGTTCAGTGCTTGCCGAAGTCGTTGAATCCCTTTCCTTTTCACCTAAAGATGACCCTCGTGCATTGTTCATCGGCATTGGTGGCATGGGTGTTGATTGCCCAATAGTTGCTTGCAGTTGTTGAAGCACGGGTGTTGATGACCCACCAACTGCCTGGGACATAGGAACAGGTGATGATGACCCACCTGCATGGGGTATTGGACCATTTGTTGTTGACCCACCAGTTGACTGGAGAATAGGTGCCGGCGGCCCGCCAATCTGTGACTGTGGTATAATAAAAATTAAGAATGAATATTTTTCATATTATGATAGGCATATAGTTATGATCTTTTATACTTTCATATAAGAAGTTGGTTGTCTCACCTTACAAAAATAAAAAATAAAGTTAACCTTTGTCTGCATCTCATCAACCTTATTTTTTAGACCCTCCCTCTCGTCTATTTCCTCTGTGTTCATGATATGAGCATGGAGAGTAGCATCATACTTTCTCTTGGAAACAAAGCTCCCAACACCTGGCAACCCTTTCGCTTTCTTGTCAAACAATTGAGTCAAAGGATCATTATCAATTGATAGTGGGTGAACTCTACTGTTGTCGCTTTTATATTGTCTGGATTCAACAAGTTTCTCTTTAACTAATTTCTAGAATATCATTTGTAAGAAAAGCTAACATTAAATTAAATGCAAGGTGATAACAAAGTTTTACGTGACCTCACCATAAACGGTTCAGCACTAGGTAGCGTAGTTTTATCCTTCCTCGTATGAGCTTCTATCCACACTTCAGTCCGTGTAATAGGGATAGTAGGATCTTCCCGCTTTGCCTTCTGGATTAATCATTGATTAGTTTTAAGGTGTAAGATTAACATTTGGAATACAAAAAATTATAAAATTCTAATGTTGGTTATAGTGGAAATTACCATCGCATACTCTACCATTGCACTGGTCTTACGACCCCCAGTATGGCCATACACACTATGTTTTCTTCTTTCAACGGCCATAGCTCTTCTTTTTAGTTGTTTATCATCAGCCTCATTGATACAAAATTGCTCCCAATCTTCCTTTCTAATCCCATTTGGAATAGCCATCATTTTTGCCTCCAAATTTGGTTGCTTATCCAAGTGATCCTTTCTTAGGGTATGCTTTAGCTTCCTGAATGTATCTGGCATTGATCTTTCAAAATCTTTCCTGAGATAACCTGGAATATCAAATTCAGCCTGCAATTAAAATGCTTTATTAGAACGTTATAGTATGTAAACCAAAACATCCTCAATGATACACAACATGACCAAAATAAGTGTCAGAAATTCAATATTTAACAGAAAACAAAAGAAGTAAAATGAAGCAGAAGGAGAGTGTCCTTCCAGTTAAAGTTTCTTCACAGTTTCTATAAAATTAGAAAAAAAAATTAGAGAGAGAGTGTCATGATGTACAGACATATCTGACACATAGAGTGTCGAGGGAGCTACGTGCACCATCCATATTAGGCATGTATCTTTGTGTTATAAATACTATAAAATGCACCAAGGATACTATAACTGTCTTGTCCAACTTCATAGTTTCTTCCAAGGAAAGTTCACATAAATTGGAGGGGCAATTAAAGAAACAAGCATCTAAAGTTACAAGAGATGGACAAGGCAGTATGCTGCAAGTTAATTGGTTTGCCAAATCCATTAAACATGTAAAGATGGTATTTTCCTTCCTATAAAGGACTCTAATTTTCCTATATAATTTCACTGTCTAATTCAATAATTTAGAATACTAAGGGTACAAATGCACTCATTTTTCCATGTGAAAAATTAAGGTAAATGATTTGTGATTGGAATATCAAGGATCATTCAGTGAGGACACTTCTAGAGTCTATATGTTGATGGGTTCCACTCTTTCAAACACATCCGACCTTACAGTTAGTGTTTCTGTGCTCTAATATTCCAAATCTTGTTATTTGGCTTCATATGTGTTAGGCAATTTGGCTACCACTCTTTCAATTATCTAGAATGTTACTTGCTAACAAGCTCTCTATTTTAGTCATTAAAAAATTGGAGCTGACTGAAATTGAGATACTTTTATCATTAAAATGACCACTGAAATTGAGATACTTTTATCATTAAAAGTCCGTTCCAATACTCTCCAAAAATACTGACTCCAACTGAACGATGAGAAAAAGGACCAATACTCTCCATTTTAATGATATAAATGGAGCTTCTGAACCTTCCTTCCTATAAAGGAACAATGCTTTGCCAGCCATGATTTGCCAGCCAAATTTTGTTCACATTGCTCTATCGCAAAATAAAGGACCAATGCTTCTGAATCTTATTCTCATTGTTCTATGCAAAATAAACTACGTTTAGGTAAAGTAGGGAATCAGACATTCTAAATAAATAAACTTACCAAGAACGGGCCAGGATTTGCCAGCCAAATTTTGAATCTATGAATATATATTGAACCAAACTTGTTGACTAAAAAAGAGACAAAAATCAAACTTGTTCATATATGTATGAATATGATAATTTTGACTGAACTTAAAAAAAACTATGTTGGGAGTGATACAATTGTTGTTCATGTATCTCAGATTCTCAAGGGCATTTCAGTGTTGGAGGTGATCATGATCATCCATTTTGGAACAACATGCTAGTGTAGATATTGAGATACTAATATAGATACTTGGACATAACATGGAACAAATCCTGTAAGCTAAGAAAGGTATACAGTTAACAGATTTCAGTGTTGTAGGTGATCATGATGCACTGGACATTAACTGAACATCAAGATTTAATCAAAAAAACATATGAAAACCTGGAGGATTAGGTCTATATCATGAAACAACCATTTAATTTCCAGTAGAGAGTTTCACTGACAATAAAAATGGTGTTCGTATCCGTATTGTGTACGTACAACCAAGATTTAATAGCAATATAACAGTGATAGAAAAAAATGAAGTATTGTCCAACTTCATAGTTTCTTCCAGGGAAAGTTCACATAAATTGGAGAGGCAATTAAAGAAACAAGCATCTAAAGTTACAAGAGATGGACAAGGCAGTATGCTGCAAGTTAATTGCTTTGCCAAATCCATTAAACATGTAAAGATGGTATTTTCCTTCCTATAAAGGACTCTAATTTTCCTATATAATTTCACTGTCTAATTCAATAATTTAGAATACTAAGGGTACAAATGCACACATTTTTCCATGTGAAAAATCAAGGTAAATGATTTGTGATTGGAATATCAAGGATCATTCAGTGAGGACACTTTTAGAGTCTATATGTTGATGGGTTCCACTCTTTCAAAGACATCCGACCTTACAGTTAGTGTTGTTGTGCTCTAATATTCCAAATCTTGTTATTTGGCTTCATATGTGTTAGGCAATTTGGCTACCACTCTTTCAATTAGCTAGAATGTTACTTGCTAACAAGCTCTCTATTTTAGTCATTAAAAAATTGTAGCTGACTGAAATTGAGATACTTTTATCATTAAAATGACCACTGAAATTGAGATACTTTTATCATTAAAAGTCCGTTCCAATACTCTCCAAAAATACTGACTCCAACTGAACGATGAGAAAAAGGACCAATACTCTCCATTTTAATGATACACATGGAGCTTCTGAACCTTCCTTCCTATAAAGGAACAATGCTTTGCCAGCCATGATTTGCCAGCCAAATTTTGTTCTCATTGCTCTATCGCAAAATAAAGGACCAATGCTTCTGAATCTTATTCTCATTGTTCTATGCAAAATAAACTACGTTTAGGTAAAGTAGGGAATCAGACATTCGAAATAAATAAACTTACCGAGAATAGGCCATGATTTGCCAGCCAAATTTTGAATCTATGAATATATGTTGAATCAAACTTGTTGCTAAAAAAGAGACAAAAATCAAACTTGTTCATATATGTATGAATACGATAATTTTGACTGAACTTAAAAAACTATGTTGGGAGTGATACAATTGTTGTTCATGTATCTCAGATTCTCAAGGGCATTTCAGTGTTGGAGGTGATCATGATCATCCATTTTGGAATAAAATGCTAGTGTAGATATTGAGATACTAATATGGATACTTGGACATAACATGGAACAAATCCTGTAAGCTAAGAAAGGTGTACAGTTAACAGATTTCAGTATTGGAGGTGATCATGATGCTCTGGACATTAACTGAACATCAAGATTTGTCACGACCCGCACCCACTGTTAGGGTACGAGAACGTAACGATGCTCAGCCTACGCCGCAATGTCGGCGGTAGAACACTGTCCTAGGTCACAACATCTAACATATAATGCTAAGCAGTTTATACTCCCCGAATGGGGGTGACATAGCAGATACAGTCTCAATCACATCTAAGGTAGAGCATGATAAAGATAGGTAAAACATGAAATCCGAAAGAGATACAGGAGATAGAAGTCTAAGTGTCTAAGATACATAAACCCGGAAATACATCTCAAAACTCAAATATAGTAATCCACAAAGTAAATACAACTCCAGACAAAATGAAATAACTATCTAAACAACCTCTACTGTGTCTCCTCTAAGCTAGCAGGCAATCCCAGGCTATCTGTAAAATTTATCAACAGGTCCAGTCAAGACAGAAGCGAGCACAATACATCTCAACAAATCATAGCAGGTTAGAAAATATAATCATGCAGTAAAGTAAGATACATGATCTGAAGAAATACAGTATGTAGACAGAGAGAGAACTGTAATAGAAATATCTACTATAAATAGAGAACTAACAGTGGCTAGTGATATAGAGTACAGGATAGCACATGTGAACAGGACAGATTTGTACATGATCTACACTAAAGAGTTTGCACATGATCTACACTACTATAGAATTTTTCACATGACTACTGGCACTCCCCCGTTTTCTCCAATCAATACACAAGGATCTAAACAGGTTATGTTATTGTACATGATATCACATGGGGGCCCATAAAAGGGTGCACATGATAGTATACATGAGGGCTCCGTGAACATGAGAGTACAAGATTCACCAGAGTGTACATGTATAATGAAAGCACAGGAATACATGATAAAAGTGAAACGCACATGACACAATGTACCCGATGCTCCCCGAGGGGGATAACATCGCATGAAGAGATCCATATAGTACTAATCCGTGATAATGTCGTGACAGCATCAAGTAAAGTAATCTAAAGCAGGAATATAATTCTAAGCAGGATATGAAATGATCAGAGAATGTACTCGCCTGATAACCTGAACAGCTGATAAGTATAGGAGGTCCGACTGAAGCTACAGAGTCCTATTTAAAGCAATACAGGTGACAAGGTGTTCAAGTTGTAGTAAATAAATCTCTACAAGCAATCTATTTTATCCTAGGTTCTTTTAAGTCAAAACAACTCTAGGTCAACTCCGATCAATAATTTAGTCAAACTAGGTCAAGTGTTGACTTATAGTTGACTTTGGTCAACTGGTCAACTGGTCAACTCTGGTCAAACAGGGTAATCTAGTCTAATTATTGAAGATATAAAGTGTACTTCGTTATTCGTACGTCGAAACTTACGACACACAAATCGAGATAAGAATATCAATGGTAAGGTTAATAATCTTATTATAGTGATCCACGTGTTCATCTTGTCAATTTCAGCGATGTGAGATCACTGGAATTGACTGAGCTCAGTTTCGTTGTACTAATCCCGAAATACGAACATTATAAGAATTAATTATTAATTATTTATAGAAAGGTTAAATTCAGAGAAAATATCAACAAACATTGTCGGACGATGAAATAAATATCGCCAACGTGTCCAGAATGGTCAAATTAGCTAGGATAGCCTACCCATCGGTCCAATTTGGACACAAGGGCAAAAAAATAATTTCGGGTCAAAACGGTGTCCGTGTCGGAGCCGTTTTGTACCAAAAAATGTGCAAGAAAATAATTCTATAAAATATAACAAGTTATATGTCCACGAAATCAGAATGACGATACGAACCCAACGGTATCGCCAGAATTGGATTCCGTTGACCCGATCTCAATTTGGCCCGTTGACCATAACTTGGAATTTCGGTTTGCACGGAAATACGTGCCGGAGCCAATGTTCTCAAAACTCAGCAAACTATATGTCAACGAGTCCAGAATGACGATACGAACTCAACGGTATATCCAGAATTGGATTCCGATGAGCCGATCTCAAAATGACCTGTTGACCCGGATATTGGTATCCGACTTGCACCGAAATGCGTGCCAGATCTAATGTCCACCAAAATCTAGTAAATTAAATGTCAACGAGTCCAGAATGACGATACGAACTCAACGGTATATCCGAAATTGAATTCCGATGAGCCGGCGTCAAAAAGTCCTGTTGACCCAGAATGTGGGACCCACTTTGCACCGAAAAACGTGCCAGGGCCCACGTTCTCCAAATCTAACAAATTTTATATGAAAACATGCCAGAACGACGCCACGAGTCTAATGGTGGTGTCAGAAATGAAATCTGGAGTCCCGTGTTCAAAAATAGAATTTTACAAGTTGGAAATTACGAATTTGGACGGCCAACTTTGACGTCGAATTCAACCAATCAAACAAGCTCACAATGAAACGAAACTGGAGGGATAGCAAGAGGGTGATACCAGCTTCGCACAGGAACTAGTAGCACGCCAAATGGAGCTGCGGTGGAGGAGATACAAGCTGGCGAAGTTAGCCCCGCGAAACTGTCCAAATTTAATACAATTTAAACGGACAACTTGGTGGCCGGTTTTGATGTATCAAACGATAAAATTAACGGACAAAAATTGACAGGAGTGAAAGTGGATATACGAAGATTGTGACGGAGCGAAGAAATCGCTGATCCAACAGTTGAATTTTCAGAAAAATGCGTACGAAGTTGCTGCGACGAAACGCGATTCCATCCTCGTTTTCGATCTCGTCACGACGGGACGTCGTGCAAAACGCACGAATCGCCTCGACGGCGCGTCCCGGAGGATGGTGGCCATCAGGGAAAAGCTCGCTGGAGTTTGTCGGAGAGAGGGGGGTGCCCACGACGGTACGACGGCCGGCGGCGACGGCGTCCAGCGTCGTTCGCGCGCGTGCGACCGGCCATGCATTCAGTCGCAGCTGCTGCTGCCAGCGGTGCATGCGGGGCTGCGTGCGACCAGGCTCGGCCGGCGAGGGTGCGTCGGGGGCGGCCAGGCTCCGGCGCACGGCGGTACGGAGGCAAATGTCGAGGTGGCTAAGGTGGTGGCGCCTTGGTGTTGGTGGTGGTACGGTTTGGCTAAGGAGGAGAGAAGGAGGGAGGTAGGAGGGGGAGATGATGGTGGTCGACGGTGGCCTGGCCACGGCGAAGGCCGGCCAGGGGGGTGGTCGGGCATGGGGATGAGGGTGGAGCTCGGGTTGTTGAGTGTTGCTGTAGGAGTTTTGAATGGAAAATATTAGAAGGAGAGAGAGAAAGGAGATGAGGTGTAATAATTGAAATGAGAGAGAGAGAGGGAAAAGATTCTCTCCATGAATTTTAGGGCCGGCCTATGGGGGTGTTGGCTATTCTGAGAAGATTGAATGGATGAGATTTAGTTAGGGGAAATCAATGGCAATGATGGAATATAGGAAAAATAGGTAATTCCAATAAAGGTTTAAATAAATAGAAATTTCAATAAATATTGAAATAGGTAAACATGATATTTAATATTATTTTTGGACGAGAAAAGTGAGGGTGTCATGGTGGAGGGCAACATGGAGCTGGGCTGGACTCGGTGGAGCCGGATTGGGTCAAAATCGGACATTGTGCAAAAATCGAATTAAAATTAGACGTTGATGATCATGGATAAATAAGTAGCACATGGGGATTCCAATAAATGGGACACGAGTGTCGGACGGGTAGTAGGCTCAATGTGGGCCATGTCCATAATTGGGGCTGACAAGTTTTGGTCGACAGGGGACCCACAAATCAAGTTGAAAAATAAATGTGACACCGTGGGGTAAAATAAAATCGGGTGACGTGTCGGGAAAGTTGTGCGAAGCAAATGGAGCACAAAATGACGTGTCTGAGTGGGACACGAAGGTCATGGGTGACGAGCGTCTCGAGTAGATCATACATGATAAGTTGGTTTCAAGAAACTGACTGGTCTTGTGCTCCCAAATGAAAAGTCACGGTAACGTGCTAAAAATGATCAAGAAAAAGAGTGGGAAAATAATTAATGATCAAATGGTCTAATTCGACCCAAAGTTCAGCAAAGCAAAATGAGTACAAGGGAACAAGTTTGGATGGGACACTATATACCATCATGAAGGTAATCCTATCCACTCCAAAACTCGTGAAGAAGATTTCCAGAGTTGAACATCCCTGACACTCCGAATATCAAAGGTACGGAAAAGTACACTTAAGGAAAAATAACAGAATAAATTATTTATCGAAACCAATCAATCAGAAAATAAAATAAAATGAAAAAAAATTAACCCGAAATTCAGGATGCTCACATCCTACCCACCTTATAAAAATTTCGTCCTCGAAATTAAAATGTCCATACTCCCTCTAGGTCAAACCCCCACAATCAAAGTCCCAGATTAAAACAAATCATGCCATCAAAAAGGACAACGTACAGGGTCATGGCATACGGTGGTAGTGGAAGTCTCATCTAGGTATACTAGTCATGCTAAACCAAAACGGTCATAGGGTATCAAAATACACAAGAAATCTAGAGTGCTAAACTGAAAAAGATACAGAAATAACAAATCATCAAAGCTGTAAGACAGTCTACCATCCTATGTGAAAACTGGTACTCATCAAAAAATAAAGAAAGGTAACTACCAATCATCTAAAAGGGGTACTATCCCAAGAAAATCAAAATCACTAGTTAAGGAATAAAAGTCAATTGCATGGAAATCCTATCACAATATATATATAGAGAGCGTTAGAGAGGAAAAAGCTAGCATTATGTAATGTTATATGGTTTATGTGTGTATGGGTGTATGTGAACAGGTTCATATGGTTAGATAGTAGGCATGTGTGTAGGTGAAATATACATGAAATCGTATATGAGAAATTGGGTTTCAAAACAACGGCTATCACGTTACACTAATCATGGCATATTGGTTAAACAATCTACAATACGCAACTTATTTACTCATAACATGCATGGCTAACCATATACATATATATATATATAAAGAGGTAGAGATTTGGTTATATATCTAAATACATTATAACATGTATGCCTAAGCTATATATATATCTATCTAGATATATAATCATAACATAGAGGGGAAGGGTTTGGTTACATGACAGTGTATACTAAGTTAGGGTGTGTGTGTCCTTGTACAAGGTTATAGCTTAGTATTGAAAGGTTAAATCCAGGTTTAGTTCAGCATTTGCATACAAAATCTGAAAATAAGCTAACATTTAAACCAGGGTAATATTAACATAATGCAGTTCCAGATTTTATGGTTTTGAAACATCACAACCAATCTCAATGCTCCCAATACATCCTAACATAATAGAAATGAAACCCTAACATACTATCCATACATTTATCTACGCATACAGTTCAATATTACATGTTAAATCTGAAATTGGACTAAACATGGAAATCAAAAAAAATGTTAACATGTATTTAGTTTTCAGGATTTTGGAGAAATTCAACATCAAAACCGACTCAATGTTCATCACAACCTAACATGTAAGAATATGAAACCTAACATAATATCCCTACATACAACAATGTAGACAGCTCTTAAATATTATATTTAAAACAACAATTTGAACTAACATTTAAAATTCCGTATTAAGTGTTAATATGCACACGGTCTCCGATTTGATAAATTTAAACACAAAACTCAACCAAATTTTTTTGAATTGAAATCCCACGTATAACATACATGTGCAGTGATCTAAACATAACTAATAACATAAAATTTATATCTAAATTACGAATTTAAACTGGAAAAGTAGAAAACCAGAAATATTGGGGTTTTGACAATTTAAACATCAGCAACATATTAATACGTATTTAGATAGGTGGAAATCAAAGTGTAGCATGCATATGTATCAGGCAAATGTCTGTGCCCACTATATCTATATTCTCATGTCCAAATAAAATTTAATTCTACGTTAAGACCAACATTTAGATTCCTACCAAGATTACAAAATAGTGGTTGATGCAATCAAGACAGTTTTATTATCATTATTATTATTTAATACTAGAATAATAGCAAGAAGGAAATAATAATAAAATCTATTTTGCTATCTGTTTAAAGAAGAACCACTTTGAAACCGTAGCTATAATATCAAATCCAAGATAAGGTCTAGCAAAATCATCGATTCATTGTATTAGGAAGAAATTCATCGTAAGAAGTTACATAAGGTTTATAAAAACAGCTAAACCTACTCCTAAGTTGAATAATTAGAAACTAAACAAAACAAACCAATTAATAATTCTTTTTTTTGAAGGACTGCAACAAAAGTAGAGAAAACATGTTCAAAGCATTTAAGGTACAATCTGATAATCATATGCGTCTATACAAAATTATGGTACTCCAAATCTTCGTCATACTAGTAAGCAAGGCTACGATAATCACAGAGTCCTTGACTTATGCACATACCTCTAGAATAATGGTATTTAACATTTTTGCAGTGCCGCTAGCTTGGCTACGAAAACCTTAAATTCCCACACCCGAAAAATATATCCAAAGTCAGACTATATGTTCTCACCATGCTGTCTAATGTGACTATAGAAGACTAGATTTCCATAACTTAGATGACCTAGCCCATATAATTTCATCTTGCAAAAAATTAAATTAAATCAACAATGAATACCCAAAAATCAAATTAAATTTATTAACGAACTTCAAAATTCAAAAATGAACAAAAATCCTTCAAATCATATAAATACAAACTCGGATGCTACAGCTAACAACAAGATTCAAAATTTAACAATCTTCCATCAAAATCAATAAATATAAACTCAATTTCAACAATAATCCATCAAAATCAAATTCAACAACAGAAAGTAAAGATAAATCAAATCAAGGCAAAAAAGAGTTTTTAAATCGAAGTTAAAATAAAATTCTCAAGGGTCATCCCAGGAATCTCTCAAGGGTTCCTAACTGTGATTGAGTACCTTCAAAATATATCCTATTCCTATTGCAGGCTGTAGTGGTCCTCTAGTTCGAATACCACTACACAAACTCGACCTGTATGGGCCACCACTAAAAATGTGTCACAACCCGCACCCACTGTTAGGGTACGAGAACGTAACGACGCCCAGCCTACGCCGCAGTGTCGGTGGTAGAACGCTGTCCTAGGTCACAACATCTAACATATAATGCTAAGAAGTTTATACTCTCCGAATGGGGGTGACATAGCAGATACAGTCTCAATCATATCTAAGGTAGAGCATGATAAAGATAGATAAAACATGAAATCTGAAAGAGATACAGGAGATAGAAGTCTAAGGGTCTAAGATACATAAACCCAGAAATACATCTCAAAACTCAAATACAGTAATCCACAAAGTAAATACAACTCCAGTCAAAATGAAATAACTATCTAAATAACCTCTACTGTGTCTCCTCTAGGCTAGCAGGCAATCCCAGGCTATCTGTAAAATTTATCAACTGGTCCAGTCAGGACAGGAGCGAGCACAATACATCTCAACAAATCATAGCAGGTTAGAAAATATAATCATGCAGTAAAGTAAGATACATAATCTGAAGAAATACAGTATGTAAACAAAGAGAAAACTGTAATAGAAATATCTACTATAAATAGAGAACTAACAGTGGCTAGTGATATAGAGTACAGGATAGCACATGTGAACATGACAGATTTGTACATGATCTACACTAAAGAGTTTGCATATGATCTACACTACTATAGAATTGTTCACATGACTACTGGCACTCTCCCATTTTCCCCAATCAATACACAAGGATCTAAACAGGTTATATTATTGTACATGATATTACATGGGGGCCCATGAAAGGGTGCACATGATAGTATACATGAGGGCTCCGTGAACATGAAAGTACAAGATTCACCGGAGTGTACATGTATAATAAAAGCACATGAGTACATGATGAAAGTGAAACACACATGACACAATGTACCCGATGCTCCCGAGGGGGATAACATAGCATGAAGAGATCCATATAGTACTAATCCGTGATAATGTCGTGACAGCATCAAGTAAAGTAATCTGAAGCAGGAATATAATTCTAAGCAGGATATGAAATGATCAGAGAATGTACTCGCCTGATAACCTGAACAGCTGATAAGTATAGGGGGTCCGACTGAAGCCACAGAGTCCTATTTAAAGCAACACAGTTTACAAGGTGTTCAAGTTGTAATAAATAAATCTCTACAAGCAATCTATTTTATCCTAGGTTCTTCTAAGTCAAAACAACTCTAGGTCAATTCCGGTCAATAATTTATTCAAACTAGGTCAAGTGTTGACTTACAGTTGACTTTGGTCAACTGGTCAACTCTGGTCAAACAGGGTAATCTAGTCTAATTATTGAAGATATAAAGTGTACTTCGTTATTCGTACGTCAAAATTTATGACACACAAATCGAGATAAGAATATCAATGGTAAGGTTGATAATCTTATTATAGTGATCCACGTGTTCATCTTGTCAATTTCAGCGAGTGAGATCACTGGAATTGACTGAGCTCAGTTTCGTTGTACTAATCCCGAAATACGAACATCATAAGAATTAATTATTAATTATTTATAGAAATGTTAAACTCGGAGAAACTATCAACAAACATTGTCGGACGATGAAATAAACATCGCCAACGTGTCCAGAATGGTCAAATTAGCTAGGATAGCCTACCCATCGGTCCAATTTGGACACAAGGGCAAAAAGGTAATTTCGGGTCAAAACGGTGTCCGTGTCGGAGCCGTTTTGTACCGAAAAACGTGCAAGAAAACAAGTCTATAAAATATAACAAATTATATGTCCACAAAATCAGAATGACGATACGAACCCAACGGTATCTCCAGAATTGGATTCCGTTGACCCGATCTCAATTTGGCCCGTTGACCAGAACTTGGATTTTCGGTTTGTACGGAAATGCATGTCGTAGCCAATGTTCTCAAAACTCAGCAAACTAAATGTCAACGAGTCCAGAATGACGATACGAACTCCACGGTATATCCGGAATTGGATTCTGATGAGCCGATCTCAAAATGACCCGTTGACCCAGATATTGGTATCCGACTTACACCGAAATGCGTGCCAGATCCAATATCAACCAAAATCTGGCAAATTATATGTCAACGAGTCTAGAATGACGATACGAGCTCAACGGTATATCAGGAATTGGATTTCGATGAGCCGACGTCAAAAAGTTCCGTTGACACAGAATGTGGGACCCACTTTGCACCGAAAAATGTGCCAGGGCCCACGTTCTCCAAATCTAACAAATTTTATATGAAAACATGCCAGAACGACGCCATGAGTCTAATGGTGGTGTCAGAAATAAAATCTGGAGTCACGTGTTCAAAAATAGAATTTTACAAGTTAGAAATTACGAATTCGGATGGCCAACTTTGGCGTCGAATTCAACCAATCGAACAAGCTCACAATAAAACAAAACTGGAGGGGTAGCAAGAGGTTATACCAGCTTCGTACAGGAACTAGTAGCATGCCAAACGGAGCTGCGGTGGAGAAGATACAAGCTGACGAAGTTGGCCCCGCGAAACTGTCCAAATTTAATACAATTTAAACGGTCAACTTGGTGGCCGGTTTTGATGTATCAAATGATAAAATTAACGGACAAGAATTGACAGAAGTGAAGGTGGATATACCAAGTTTGTAACGGAGCGAAGAAATTGCCGATCCAACAGTCGGATTTTCGGAAAAATGTGTACAAAGTTGCTGCGACGGAACGCGATTCTAGCCTCGTTTTCGAGCTCGTCACGACGGGACATCGTGCAAAACGCACGAATCGCCTCGACGGCGCATCCCGAAGGACGGTGGCCGTCAGGGAAAAGCTCGCTGGAGTTCGTCGGAGAGAGGTGGGTGCCCACGGCGGCGCGACGGCAGACGGCGGCGGCGGCCAGCGCCGTTCGCGTGTACGCGCGGCCGGCCATGCATGCAGCTGCAGCTGCTGCTGCCAGCGGTGCATGTGGGGCTACGTGTGGCTAGACTCGGTTGGCGAGGGCGCGTCGGGGGAGGCCAGGCTCCGGCGCACGGTGGCGCAGAGGCGGATGCCGAGGTGGCTAAGGTGGTGGCGCCATGGTGTTGGTGGTGGTGCGGTTTGGCTAAGGAGGAGGGAAGGAGGGAAGTAGGAGGGGGAGATGATGGTGGTCGACGGCGGCCTGGCCACGGCAAAGGCCAGCCAGGGGGTTGGTCTGGCATGGGTATGAGGGTGGAGCTCGGGTTGTTGAGTGTTGCTGTAGGAGTTTTGAATAGAAAATATTAGAAGGAGAGAGAGAAAGGAGATGAGGTATAATAATTGAAATGTGAGAGAGAGAGAGAAAAGATTCTCTCCATGAATTTT
This sequence comes from Iris pallida, assembly GCA_029216955.1. Taxonomy (NCBI): domain Eukaryota; kingdom Viridiplantae; phylum Streptophyta; class Magnoliopsida; order Asparagales; family Iridaceae; genus Iris; species Iris pallida. Next base: position 12,979,883 of record JANAVB010028000.1, on the reverse strand, counting down.
AGGGCCGGCCTATGGGGGTGTTGGGGGTGTTGGCTGTTATGAGAAGATTGAATGGATGAGATTTAGTTAGGGGAAATCAATGGCAATGATGGAATATAGGAAAAATAGATAATTCCAATAGGGGTTTAAATAAATAATTTTTTAATAAATATTGAAATAGATAAACATGATATTTAATATTATTTTTGGACGAAAAAAGTAAGGGTGTCATGATAGAGGGCAACATGGAGCTGGGCTGGACTCGGTGGAGCCGGATTGGGTCAAAACCGGACATTGTGCAAAAATCGAATCAAAATTAGACGTTGATGATCATGGATAAATAAGTAGCACATGGGGATTCCAATAAATGGGATACAAGTGTCGGACGAATAGTAGGCTCAATGTGGGCCATGTCCATAATCGGGGCTGACAGGTTTTGGTCGACAGGGGACCCACAAATCAAGTTGGAAAATAAATGTGACACCGTGGGGTGAAATAAAATCGGGTCACGTGTCGGGAAAGTTGTGCGAAGCAAATGGAGTAAAAAAATTACATGTCTGAGTGGGACACGAAGGTCATGGGTGACGAGCGTCTCGAGTAGATTATGCATGATGAGTTGGTTTCAAGAAACTAACTGGTCTTGTGCTTCCAAATGAAAAGTCACGGTAACGTGCTAAAAATGATCAAGGAAAAGAGTGGGAAAATAATTAATGATCAAATGGTCTAATTCGATCCGAAGTTCAGCGAAGCAAAACGAGTACAAGGGAACAAGTTTGGATGGGACACTATATACCATCATGAAGGTAATCATGTCCACTCCAAAACTCGTGAAGAAGATTTCCAGAGTTGAACATCCCTGACACTCCGAATATTAAAGGCACAGAAAAGTACACTTAAGAAAAAATAACAGAATAAATTATTTATCGAAACCAATCAATCAGAAAATAAAATAAAATGAAAAAAAATCAACCCGAAATTCAGGGTGCTCACAAGATTTAATCAAAAACATATGAAAACCTGGAGGATTAGGTCTATATCATGAAACAACCATTTAATTTCCAGTAGAGAGTTTCACTGACAATAAAAATGGTGTTCGTATCCGTATTGTGTACGTACAACCAAGATTTAATAGCAATATAACAGTGATAGAAAAAATGAAGTATAATAGTGATAATGAACTGAAATATATCAGTGAAAAAAAAAATAAAGCATTAAAATAATAGAATGCTCGTTATTCTCACCTCTATCTCATTCCAAACGTCATCCTTGTAGGTCTTAGGTACCTGTTGCCAACTTATATACCTGATAGGCACATATGTCTTCACGTATTTACCAACTTGACTCTTAAAGTGAGTTGCGTTGGGTCCAACTGCTTGTCCAAGATGTTGAAATTCGATGCTCTTCTTAGATGTTGAATTTTTATTGACTTCTATTGATATGGGATCTTCTTCCTGCTGGTTAGATGTCTCGGCAACACTTGAAGACATCGTGCAATGAAAGAAAGTCTGTTTATTCATTCAACGACAACTTTGTATCATGTTTATTCATAGAAGCATTAAAATAATAAAAATACTATGATCATACCAAATTACACATATAAAAGAATCAAGCTATCAAAGTAATTTACAAATGTATATACAAAAAACAACCAAGATCTGTAAGTAATTTGGATATCCGGGTTATTACCATAACAAAAAGTTATCCATACCATTCGGGAGCTGCATATATAAAATATAGTCGAGTACACTAGATTGTTTTAAACAAGAAAATTATAATTTAACCACAAAAAAGTCTGGAGTACAAAAGACCACATATGACATAGTTCAATCATCAAACATCAACAAATTCCTCAATTTGGGATTGTCATTCAAACAAGATTGGTAGTCAGTTGGAATGTCTACTGCGTCAACTTGTTTATTTAACCTTTTTGGAGTATTTATAACCACGTACCACCCATCATTCTTTTGATCTTCGGAATAAAAAACTGCAGTTGCTTCTTGAGCTAAAATAAATGGATCCTCCTCAACTATTTCCTTATTTTTGAGCTTCTTCAAGTTTACCATCACTTGATTCCAAATCGGATCTAACTTACAACTATTTTTAGAATCCTCCACTTTAACCCAATCACAATAGAACACAGTTTCTTTGAAATCGAGATAATCTAGCTCCAGTATGTCAGTAACAAATCCATAAAAGGTCATCTTCCCTTCCTTCGAACTTCTGTCTTTTCGACTTGAAATAAAATTTGAATATGCTTCCATAGAAACCCCACTATCTTGCATTGCCAAGCATTCATCGGAAGAACTTGGTGCAGAAACAAAACCATTGACACGATATTTTTTGAATCGCGTAGCTCTATGTTGTGGACCATTGGCTAATCTCCATAATGTTGTATTGGTTTGTCCTGCATCCAATAACTATAAAGAAAAAATCTTAATTTGTGCATAAATACATAAACACATGAACAAAAATAAAATATTACCTCATCACGCAACCAAGGAATGAATTCCTTAGCTTTTGTTTTTTCTTTTATTGAACCACCTTTTCGATTCTGAGTGGAAATACATTGGTAATAGCGGTTATACTTTCTGCATGGATTACCACACGTATGTCATGCACATAGCCATATCATATTATTATTATAAGACTTATTATTTTTGTCATTCATATTATTATAATTATAGAACTTATTTAGCTTGTAGGAAAGGGGACACATACTCTTCCCATTCACTCAAGTCTGCAAGTCGATTGAGAACCCATCTACGCACTTGCTCAAACTGAACATGGTTGAGCTCGACAACTCCCCCCTATTTCCAAGGGTTTCTTATCTGTGAAGTCAACACTCTCATCCAGCCAGTCTTCTCGACTAGAATTATGACCAAAAGCGCTTGAGTTGGGCATATACTCCATGCAATATATTACAGATTCGTCTACAAGGTAAGCCTCAGCTATCGAACCTTCAATGTATCGCTTATTAAGGACATATTCTTTGTAGCACTTCATCAATCTGTTAGAAAAATATATACACAAACTATATCACCTATAAATTAATACTAAATGTTAAATATAGAAGAAAACAATAAGAGTGTACCTTTTAAATGGATACATTCGTCGAAATCCAACCGTCCCGCACGATAGGGCCGCATCAGCTAGATGAACCATTAAGTACACACTTATAACAAAGAAGGAAGGCGAAAATTCTTTTTCAAGAATACACATTGCCTCAACCAACGCCTTCTTTGCTTACCTAAGCTCTTCTTTATTGATCACCTTGGCACATAAGATTCTAAAAAATAAGCTAATCCTCTGAATTGCAATTCTTATGTCCCTGTCTTTATGAAAAGTATGTCTCAACAATACTGGAAGCAAGTATTGCATAATCACATGATAGTCATGTGATTTGAGCCCCTTTAGTTCAGGAGGCTGGATGGTGACACAATTACTCAAGTTAGAGGAAAATCTGGTCGAAAGTTTTAAATCTTTCAATGTTCGACAAAACTCTCCTTTTTCCTTCTTTGTCAAGGCATAAGATGCTTTTGGCATTGATGTCTTTCCTGTTTCTTCATCTTCAACTACCCACAACTTCTTATTTACCCGTAATTTTTTCATTTCTTTCCGACCTTGTATCCCTTCCTTTGTTTTCTTTTTCACATCCATTAACATGTTCAATAAGTGGTCTGTGACATTCTTTTTAGTGTGCATAACATTAATGTTGTGTCTCACTTCAAGAAACTTCCTGTAAGGCAAATCAAACAAAATGGACCTTCTAGACCATGGTGCTGCTTTAGTAGATGTCTCTTCTTCATTATCATCTTCACATACCTTCCTTTCATGATTCCGGTTTTGCCTCTTACGCTTTCCACGAGTAGCTTGCTTCAATCGTGTCCTTTCATTATTTTCAAGAATTTTGGCTATCTTTTCTTCAACTTCTTCCCCGGACAATCTTTGTGGAGGAGGTCGTTGTTCGAGTATTTTGTTGAATCTTTTATCACTTCTAAACTTATGATTGGAGTTCAAGAATCGTCGATGGCCGTGATAATATACTTTTGAAGAGTCTCCAAGCCGCATAGAGTCGATATCATCAGCACACACTGGGCAAGCCTTATAACCATGAACAGTACAACCAGATAGATTCCTGTATGCAGGAAAATCATGGACCCCCCAAAACAACATCGCCTTCAATGTAAATGTGGTTTTGGTAAATGCATCCCACGTTGACATGCCATTAACCCACAGCTTTTTCAACTCTTCTACCAAAGGTTCTAAGAATATGTCGAAGTATTTTTCTAGGTCCTTTGGGTCCAGAAATTAACAATGTCAGCAAAGAGAACTCTCTTTTTATGCACAACGATGGTGGAAGATTTAATGGTGCTAAAATCACTGGCCAACAACTGTAATTGCTACTTAGAGTTCCATATGGGTTGAAACCATCTATTGATATTACAAGTCTTAGGTTCCTAGCATCTGCTGCAAAGTCTGGCCAACGAACTTTGACTGAATCCTACTGGCCTAAATCACAAGGATGTCTCATTAGATTTCCATCACTCTTTGCCTTTTGATGCCAAGTCATTGCCTCTCCAATCCAAGGAATACTAAAGAATCTTTTTAGCCTTGGAATCAAGGGAAAGTATTTCACAAATTTTGTAGGTTCTTTCTTGATATTCTTGTTTCTCTCTGTATCTTTTTCAAACACAAGTTTATACCGACTCACTTCACATTTCGGACATATATGGAGATGTTCGTATTCCTTACGATATAGGATTCATCCATTCCTACATGCATGGATGGTTTCATATTCCATTCCCAAGTCTTTAATCATGTTCTTCATATTAGGATAGTTTTTTGGAAGATTGCAATTTTCCGTAAACAAGCCTTTTAGCCACTCTAGTAATGTTGTCACACTAGTGCCCGTCCACCCATACCGTGTCTTCAAATTTTGCAACTCAATAATGGTGGACAATACGTTTTTCCCCTTAGGGCAACCCGGATACAGAGGTTCTGATGCCATATCCATAAATCTTTTGTGTTTTTTGCTCTGTTTTATCCCAGGCTCAAGAATTGTGTCATCTCCCTATTCGTCTTCATTTGTTACACTCACATCAACAGGTGAACGCTCGGCCTCCTTCGTATGAATATTATATACATCATCAATGAGATCCTCTAGTCTAGGTAAATTTGATTCTTCAATTGGTGGCCCTTCAATTGGGTTATCCATTGTTGGTATGTTTCTCCCTAAATCTTTTGCCTTTTCTCCATGATGCTTCCATACCACATAACTTTGGTACATGCCATTCTTCAACAAATGAAGGCTAATTTCATCGAGATCTATGTGTCCCTTCGAATTCTTACAAAGCTTACATGGGTATGGAAATTGTGTTTGTCCGGCTGCATTCTTATTAACAAATTTCACAAACTGTTGAACACCTTCGATATAACTTGTACCACCCCTTTTGCTCATCCACGATTTGTCTAAATTTATTTTTATTTGTAGTATAGTTGCCCAATCCCTACAAAATGTACAATCATTTACCAAGTGAAATTGAAAACAAAAATAATATGAATTTGAAACTAAGAAAATTATTTACTATTATTATAATATGTGTTAACAAATAAAATAATATAGAACTAAGACTAAAAAATGATTTTAGATTCCTATCTGGATTCAGATATAAAACTAAGACTAAAATATGAGTAAGTACTGGCCCAGCATCGCCCCAATCTGTACCCAACATATTATTGATGTAGAAACCTACTACAACAGTGTTCTTATTTCATGTAATATTACAGATTGCCTGATACATCATTCTCTTTACTAAGTGCATTCAAATAAATACTTACTGGTTCTATGAATTTGATTGATTGCGAGAAAGACTCCATGGATCTCATAACAGGGTTGAAGAAGATTATTTTTCTACCAAATTGTATTTCTTAACGGAGTTGAAGAAGGTATTTTTTTGTATTTAAGTTTGTCATGTTGCCTCTATAAGGTTGACATCTTGGAAAGGATCTGCCTATAAATGTGTTTCAGTTTTGGTTCAGTTCTACATTTAATTTAGACTTTCGGCTGCCTAACCACAACAATCTTTTGATGAAGAAGTTATGATTCCTTACAGTTTGGGTGTAGTAGAACCACATACAGCCTTACCAAGCACCGAATGGGAGCTATGTATGTAAATTATACATGCATTACAAATGAAAATTGATTATATGTATTATTTAGTGATTCTTATGTATTTGGGAAGTGAAATATTTTCATGTTGGCATGTATTTTATCTCTGTTTGAAGTTGATTTTTGGATATTTGGTTTCTGTTAAAATTCTGCCAACAAATATTGATATTAATATATATGCAGTAGCAGACTCATAGGTCATTCTCTGACAATGTACTAACTGTAATCAAAATTAGTCAAATATATGCTCTGATGGGATACGATTATACAAATGCTTTAAATTGGGTGATTTTGGAGTGAAGAAATTGCATGATTCTGGAGGCCATCCAGGTAAATCAAAATTGTAGACAAAAAGTACTTGGACCAACAAATGTTTACTCAAAGATTATGATACCGTGCAATATTTGCCACGTTAGCGAATTGCCTAATTATGAGAGGGGAAAAAGGGAATGAAGTAGTTTTAATGCAAGTTGTGAATAAATGAATTGTCATTTAGATTATGACATAGTGTACTTGGTGACATTTAACATTTTCTGTAGTAGGTAGTACAATCAAAGAAAATTCAAGGAAAAGTTTGCAGTACAATCAATATCTTGCTTATCAGTTATCAACTACTCATACTAGTAGCCAAGCTTCTCTCAGATATCATAATATGACAACATTTAAGGATCCGATCCATAAATGTTGCTGAAACCATGAATTAACTCCTAATTGGAAGCATATTCAATATAAATAGGTACTCACCTGTGCCCTTTAGAAATGGAAACCTTAACCCCAATTGAGATGGAAACTTAATCCTTCAATCTTTTTATCACTTTCAGCCTACCGGGAGAATACCTGCACCATACCATAACCTTTAAAAAAACATAGAGGATTGTAAAAGTTGGCCTTCGAACTTCTTAGTAAAAAAATACGAGAAAAAAATTAGAAGAAAAAGAAACTTATGTTTAGCATCATAGTAAGTAGAATGCACACCAAATCCAATAGAACATCACGGTCTAATGCATTTCCAACTCCAAATACACAAATAATCAGCAGAATCCATTTTTTTTTATGACAAATCCATACTTCAATAACCTTGTTTCCCATTATTCCAACATATTTTTTTATAGGAAAGGTTAGAAAACTGCTAAAAGTCACAAAATAACTAACTCCCATTTGCATCATAGGGAGTAGAAAACAACAGAACATCAGAATATAATGGGATTCGCACAAATACCTCCAACTAAGCCAAATTTCCTCTCCTTTTTTGGTGTTAGAGTTTCGCGAAGTTGATTAAAAAAAATGTAGAGATGTACAGTACTGGTGATTTGTTTACTAATTTTCGTCTTTCTGAATGTTTCAATGAGTATATATATAAATACAGGTTGTTCAAGAAATCAAGTTCCGCTCTTCAGAAAAAACAGTTCCTTGGTTTATTTATGAAGATTCAGAATATATATTTGTTACTTTCATGGAAGAATTAACTGTCATGATCAATTTAATTACTAGGAAAGGTATGTTCTAATGCTGATCAATCTTACATTTTTTTTAAGTGAGTATAGATTTGGAGGACTCTTTTTGGGGAGAAAAAGAAGTGATGGCTCGAAAACTCTAAATTTGTCTCACCATTCTTTCATAATATTCATTTTTGTAATCTTATTTTCCTATACTTGTTAAGGAAATCTCGAAAAGTTTTGCACTTCTGATATCGTATCAGGCAATCAGTAGCAATTAATTGTTGAAAATTATGCCAAGCTTATAAACAAAATAAATTTTAACCCATAAATTAACTGTTGAAAATTATATATTGTTTCCTCCAGCATCACAGGACTACGTACCTGGTGTAGTGTGCTTAAAACTAACAATCACTAGAATTAAAAAATATATATATAACGAATTAAAGCAACAAAAGATCAAAAAATCCTTGCTTCCCGGATCCAAAACCTTGTTTCCTACCAGAACCTCATTCCAAAATCTATTTTTTACCTGAACCAAATCAACCAAGAGATCAGTATACTACAAAAAAGAAAGAAGTAAAGATCCTCATTATAAAACACATGAGGATCCCGATGGCCGATCTGATTCGAGAATTTTTTCCATCTATGAGAATTTCATCTCTGAATATTTTCCACCAAAAAAGGAAGACGGATTTGAGATTTTAACCCTTAAATTATTTTTATGGTTTCAAAATTAATAAGGGCATAAAAAAACCTCAGAGTTCAAGAATGGCGAGATGAAAACGGAGAGACTCGACGCTTCAGACCCGCCAATGATTTAGACGGCCGTGATCCCGATGCGATGTTGTGATCCCGATGGCCGTGATCCCGATGACCGCAATCTCGACGGCCAACGATGGAGAGGAGGACAGCAACACTCGCCGTGATCCAGACGCCGGGGATGGAGAGAAGAGGATGGCTAGAGATTGAGGATTTTCCCGCGTGTCGATTTTAATTCCCACCAAAGATGTCGAGAAGGATTACAGAGAAATAAAAAAGAGGGGACGCCTATGCCTATGCGTGCCAATGAGAAAAAATAAAGTGATGTTTTGTTAGGGTCACGTGGGATCACGTGAACTAAGAATTTAATATTTGGAACAGATTTGGAACGGTTTTTATGTGTTACAGAATAACTAATTTTTATTAAAATTAAAAAATTATATTTGGCACTCTTTTTATTTTGGCACACTTTTGTTCCGTTCCAAAACCTAGGCACACTAAATAGGCGTTCCAGATTAAAATATGTCTAATGTTCCTAATTAGCTATTTTGGTGTAGTGTGGAACAACACAAAATATTATAACAGGTACTAATGAAATCACACATCAAGATAGAAAAGAAGGACAGGAAGGACAGACCTGCTAACCCGTCACTTGCAGCGTCGGTCTCCTCGGCCGTCAGCACAAAAGCCCCGCCCCTTTGGTGCTTAGCATGGTACTATGTCACAGGTGGCCTAGCTCCCTCTCTCTGACTCGGTGCTCCGTCATACGGGGGTGCGGTAGGGCAATCCTTGACTTGGTGAGCAGCGGATCCACAGAACAGACAAACCTTCAGCCTTCTCCTACAAGACTCCCAAATGTGTCCCGACTTCTTGCAGTAGGCACAACTCTGCATCCTATGGTCCTGTCCTCGAGGCTGATGCTGTGCCTGCAGAACTCTAGCTGGTGCTTGCATCTTCTGCGGTTGGTGTGCTACCTTCTGCACAAAGGAGTACTTCCCACTCCTACTAGCCCCGCCTGAATCATCCTGGCCCCTCTTGTACTTGAGCTCCAAGTCATCCTCTCCTGCCATGGCTCCTGCTAAGATCTGTACGAAGGTGGCATTTCTGTCACTCTTAGTCAATGACTTGACATCCTTGATCAGGCCCTTCCAGAACCTTCTCGCCTTCGCCGTCTCACTCAAGCCCTCCATAAATATGCCCAGACGGCAGAACTCTCCAGTATATTCCTCCATAGTCTGGTTTCCCTGAACCAGGTTCTCGAACTGAGTCTCCAATGCGCCAAGTGTTGTATCAGGAAAGAACTTCTCCTTGCAGAGCTTCTTAAAAGCCTCCCATATCTGCCCTTCCGTACCAACTCTGGGGTCAGTCTGGTACCATGTACAGGCAAGGTCATGAATCTGGCTACCTGCTCCCTCTATCTGGATCCCAGTTGTATCAGTACAAGGCGAAAGATCTCTTCTATGTGCTCAATCCAGTCGTCGCATATAGGATACCCTTAGTACCCTTGAAATCTTTCGATCGCATCTTCTAGAAGTCCTGAATGCCCAGGGTCCTCGGCTGGTATTGCTGCATCTGCCCTGCCTATGGCTGGACGGTCACCTTCTCTACTGTAGTCATTGTCAGCTGGTGGGCATTGTCTATGCCCTGCCTGAAATTAGCACACTGATGCTGCTAGACCTCCATTATCTGCTAGAAGAAGGCAAAAAGCTGAGCTACATCTACTGATCTCGAAGGTGGCTGATGCTAGGATGCCCCTAGGATGACTGGGGTAGGCCTTCGAACAGGTGGAGGTGCACCCCCAAACGCGACAGATGCTCCAACATGAGAAGGAACAAGGGGAGCTGCGGTCCCAGGGTCCTGCTGAATCGGACGAGAAGTGGCAGACCTCTCGGTGGTATCCCCTAGGCCGGAACGTCTTTACCATCCTGGAGACAGATCAAACAAGAAAATCAATTCTGAGAAGAAAGCGATATAATCAAAGTAGGACAGTTATTTCAAAAGAAGGCAGTTAGCAGCAAAGATTTAGATGGCAATAATTAGATAAGAGTTTTTCCTAACTGTGATTGAGTACCTCTCAGCTAAAGCCTATTCCTTAATTCCTATCGCATGCTCATAGCAGTACGACTAAGTCGTCGTACTACCACAATATTATACTAATGTGAATCTCGACCTGCATGGACGACCACTAAAAAGGTGTCACAACCAGCACCCGGTGTAAGGGTACAAGTGCTTAACAGCACCCAACCTACGCCGTAAAATAGGCAGTAGAACGTTGTACTAGGTCACTATCTAACAACTCACACAAATATATAGTATACCTATCATGGGTCTCAACTCCAATGTAGGACAAGTAAAGATATAGTATAACTCAACACAGTCTAAGCACGATAAGACAACACAAAAGTCTATAACTAAAAGACTAAACAATAACGAAATATAAAATACTAAATAGTAATATCTTAATAAACTCAAATACAATCAATATCAAATTATTACAATTCAAGTTCTAAACATCAAATCTAAAACAAGTCTACTAATCTAGTCTTTTGATCACTCCTGAGCGTCGGGGCCAAAGGTAGCTAATCCACCTTCGGATCCATAGTAAGTAGGGTATGTAACCTTAAGGCAGACATCTGTAATATTTTGACAACATTTTCAGTCGGGATTGGAACGAGCACAACTCATCTAGAAATCCCATGTAAATTGCAAAGACTATAAAACAGTTATAGACAGTTATATTGATGAAGCATAGAGATTTTATACAGGTGATGATATAGAGCTACAGTTAAAGTATAAGAGGAGTAATATAACCTATCAGAAAATCATGGCAATAAATACTGTAAATAAAACTAGCATAACTAGAATAGAGGTAATTGGTGTGCTGTCCCAGGCACCCAAAAATAAAACCTTACTTTTAAAATTATATGTAGTAGAGAGAGTAAGGATCGATCCTACGGAGAGTAATTAGTATAAATTTTATGCTACGTGAACAAGGATTGGGGGAGAGAGTTTTGAAAAGAAAATTTAAGAAGAGCTAAAGCAATTAAAGTATTAAAATCAATCAAGGAACAAATATTGGTCTCAGTGAAAATTCACCATTGGAAATCATAAAATTTGATCATTGATGCAAGCATAAATTAAATCACACTTTGAACATTTACCGTTGGAAGTATCTTCCTATCTCTCTTAGGCTTAGTTAATCAGATACAAGCGACCTAATTAACTTTAAATACTAAATAATCTCAGACAAGCGCTAAAGATTTAATCTAGTAATTTCTTAAGTACAAAGAGATCGATAAAGCAAAACAATACAAGCACAAGCGGTTGTATTTAATTTTATCAAATGCTTTTCCCCTAAGATCTAATAAAACAAAGCAGTTCATTAAATCTTGGTTGCTTCACAAATTAGAAACATCAAACAATTACGGATTTGATATCTAATTTAGCGGTAGATCGAAATGAATAATAAACTAGTAGGCCTCCTAGTAATTAAACAAAACAATCATGAAAGTTGGCATAAAAAACATTCAATATTCATAGTATAAAAGCAAACATATAGAAACAATTTAGATCTCACAAGTTTATTGATTCCAAGGCTTCCGTACACTTCGACCAACAAGACTTTTAGCCGCACATGTTCTTCAAAACTTCAAAAAAAAAGTTGGAGAAGAAGAAGAAGAGTTGTGTTGTGTTGTGTCTTCTCATAATTTCTACCCCTTTTATACACCATAAATTAGTTGTTTCAAGACCACAATATCTTCCCACATATCCTCTAAAAGTTACAACTTCTCAAACCAAATAGAATAAGTCATAGAACAAGTAGGAACATGGTTATTTTGGTTCCTATTTTTGTTCACAGCATCTTTGACCCAACTTCAAGTCTGATTTCGTCCATGATTCAGCTTGATTTGTGGAAAACACAAAATATAAAAGTTTTAGCTCTGTGTCTTAGCTTTCCAATTTTTTTTGAATCACCTCTATTTCTTTTCGAATGAGAAAGTTATGTCCATTTTGGTGAAAGGTGTCAAAACTGTCCAGAATTGCATTTTAGCTCCATTTTACACAAAGTGTCTCCAAATTCATCCTACAACAAAATATAAATATAATGAGTACCTATAGTCATAAAATGAGCATAAAATGATGAACATTATGGGATAAAAATATAACATTTTACGTTCTCATCAAATACCCCTACACTTAACTTTTGTTCGTCCTCAGACAAAACTCAAAATTATTTTTTCCAAAATAAAAATCAAGATTGTAATGTCATAAATAAAGAATAACCATGCTCTTCAAAACTCATAACATACCATGAAAATATATTCTTAAACAACTTCAAATTATTTAGTGAGTAATTTTATTTGAAGATAGAGTAAACTAAATTGGTAGACCCTCACGGGAATAAACACTCAATTCTCGTATATTTGAAGGGTATGTGTTTCGCTCAAATTTATTCCAATAGAAATGATCTACCATAAGCTTGCATATCTTCTCATTCTCCACCACTTGGATCACATGTATAACACAAATCATAAGGACTTTTTATGGGTTGTAGCGTGGCTTAGGATTAAGGTAGGATATATTTTGGGAGTGTAGCTCAAAAGCCATCAAAACTAGTGGAGCAAAAATGATTTAACTCAAGCTCGCATATATAAAATATATAAAACTAATCACTCCATTCAAAGCATTCAACATATCCCTTTATTTGAAATTTTGGAAGGAATCATGAAGATGGATATCAAAAGTTATTTCCTCCATCACTTCTTTTCTTTTTTACTTCTTTCATTTTTTTTCATTTTTTTAATTTTTTTTTCTCAATCATAATGGGACACAAGAATTTAAGAATGAAAATATGTAGCCAACTAGAAGTTAAATACCCCCACACTTATTTCATATACACCCATACATATCATAATGCTCCATTAGCTTTCTGACTTGGGTAAGAATTTTTTTTCCAGGTTAAAGCTTGTAATGTGGGTTCACAAAAATAAAAGCAATAAGGCTCAAAGGGGTTCAACCAAAGGAAAAATAATTTCAAGAAAAGCTATTTGGCTTAAGTAGCGTAAAAAAATTGCCTTAATCATGTTCATGTATGCATGTGTTGATGTGACCTTGAAGAGAATCAAAGCAAGTTCTAGAGAAACAATTCCATGGAAGAATATCTCTCATCAAAGAAAATAATGAGACTGATGTGTCAGTCTAAAGGCTCAAAATCTCACCGGCTTTTGTCTACCAAATTTAGTCACAACCATTCTCAAGGAAAAATACTAGACTAATTAATTCTAAGTTTAAAAGATTACTCATTCAATAATGTTATGAATTTTATTAAACTTAGTTAACTCTTGTTCATGACATACACAACAAAAATTTCTGAAAACCATAAGAACAAATGTCCCTTTTTTTTAGAAAATAAATTAAGAACAAATTTTTTTAATTTATTTTTAAATTCATTTATTTTAAAAAAATAACCAAACATAAATGTCCTCACCTACAATTAAAACTGACATTATCACCAATGAAAGTCTAAATGCAAAGAAAAGACAAAAAAAAAATACAAGAATATGAAAAACTCCCCTTGGGTTGCCTCCCAAGCAGCGCCTTTGTTTAATGTGTCGTTGGCTCGACTCTATGCACACTTGACACAACTATGCAGGGGTTTCACATATTGAATAGAGTCCTGCAAAACATAGGGTAAAAACATCTTGTTAAAAATTGGCAATGCCATATAAGAAAAGTTACCTGACTGCTGCATTTTTAGAAAATCAGTGAATGCTGCTACAGTTTTCTACAAATTAGATATCAAAGATAACTCCTCATGCACTTCCTCAAGTTGCTCACTGACGGCAACATCGAATCCATCTTTGCTATTGAGTTCAAAAACTACGTCGTTATTGGGAATGTTCGTGTCCACAACGTTGTTTTTCTCTTCTTCTTCTTTTGACGATGTAGGTGCTTTTGATAATAGGAACTCAACCTCGTTACTATTTCTCAAAGTTATTATATTTACATTGTCTTTTGGATTTATTATCGTTTGAGGTGATAATTTATCCGAACTTTGTGCCTCCAACTTTTTAATTGTTGTAGCCATTTGGCTCATTTGATCGTTCAAACTTTGGATGCTGTCCTTCGTCTCCTGTATACTGGCCCTTGTCTCCTGTTGAAATTGCAAGGTATTAGTGGCAATAGACTTAACAATATCTTCTAGAGACATACCAGAATTAGAAGTATGGTCCGATTGTTGTTCATGGGGATATGGTTGCTTGTACTGCTGGTAACTTGGACAATTTTGAGTTACACTAGGCTCGTCTTCAAGTATTGGGCACATATCAGTTGGATGCCCGGCTATTAAACAAATCTCACAAGCCATTGTTGTTTGCATGTTTCCATCTACAACCATTTGATGAACAAGAAAAGTTAAACTAGCAATTTGTTGTTCTAGAGAAGAAACATTTACCTCATTAGCATGCCAAGATGGAAGATCCAGCCAAGTGCCAACTTGTTGATAATTGGTTACCATGTCATATTAAATCTTTTTTTTTCTAAAAATAGAAAATTATTTTATGAGAATAAAAAGCACAAACTTCAACTAGAATTACTCCCCGGCAACGGTGCCACAATTTGGTGTGCTGTCGCAGGCATCCAAAAATAAAACCTTACTTTTAAAATTATATGTAGTAGAGAGAGTAAGGATCGAGCCCACGGAGAGTAATTAGTATAAATTTTATGCCACGTGAATAAGGATTGGGGGAGAGAGTTTTGAAAAGAAAATTTAAGAAGAGCTAAAGCAATTAAAGTATTAAAATCAATCAAGGAACAAATATTGGTCTCAGTGAACATTCACCATTGGAAATCATAAAATTTGATCATTGATGCAAGCATAAATTAAATCATACTTTGAACATTTACCGTTGGAAGTATCTTCCTATCTCTCTTAGGCTTAGTTAATCAGATACAAGCGACCTAATTAACTTTAATTACTAAATAATCTCAGACAAGCGCTAAAGATTTAATCTAGCAATTTCTTAAGAACAAAGAGATCGATAAAGCAAAACAATACAAGCACAAGCGGTTGTATTTAATTTTGTCAAATGCTTTTTCCCTAAGATCTAATAAAAAAAGCAGTTCATTAAATCTTGGTTGCTTCAAAAATTAGAAACATCAAACAATTACGGATTTGATATCTATTTTAGCGGTAGATCGAAAAGAATAATAAACTAGTAGGCCTCCTAGTAATTAAACAAAACAATCATAAAAGTTGGCATAGAAAAACATTCAATATTCATAGTATAAAATCAAACATATAGAAACAATTTAGATCTCATAAGTTTAATTCCAAGGCTTCCGTACACTTCGACCAACAACACTTTTAGCCGCACTTGTTCTTCAAAAACTTTAAAAGAAAAGTTGAAGAAGAAAAAGAAGAGTTGTGTTGTGTCTTCTCATAATTTTTGCCCCTTTTATACACCATAAATTAGTTGTTTCAAGCCCACAATATCTTCCCACATATCCTCTAAAAGTTACAACTTCTCAAACCAAATAGAATAAGTCATAGAACAAGTAGGAACATGGTTATTTTTGTTCCTATTTTTGTTCACTACATCTTTGACCCAACTTCAAGTCCGATTTTGTCCATGATTCAGCTTGATTTGCGAAAAACACAAAATATAAAAGTTTTAGCTCTATACCTTAGCTTTACAAAACTTTTTGAATCACCTCCATTGCTTTTCGGATGAGAATGTTATGCCCATTTTGGTGAAAGGTGTCAAAATTGTCCAGAATTGCATTTTAGCTCCATTTTACACATAGTGTCTCCAAATTCATCCTACAGCAAAATATAAATATAATGAGTACCTATAGTCATAAAATGAGCATAAAATGATAAAGATTAAGGGATAAAAATATAACATTTTACGTTCTCATCAGTAATATAAGTCCAGACAATATAATACAGACAAGTGTGAGCCCAATGTGAGTCTAGCACAACATGAGTCGAGTGTGATCCCAATCAATATTTCTAGTAGGGTGGTTCGTGTAAGGTGATACCAGTATTGATCCTTGGGATGATCCTGGTATGATAGTTCTAGTGATGATTCTAGACAATACTCCAAATGTGTTTTAAAATACTGAGATCGACATATAAACGGCTAGCTGTAAATCTGACACATCGTACACTGATCAGGTGAGGGATGGCTATCGTTCGAGTATAGTTCACAGGGAGGTGGTTTGAGTATTTAAGAATGTTTACATGTCTACTCAAGTATTTTTTCGCCCGACAAATACAAGTGAATTCATAATCCGACACGTAAATCGAAACTAGTCCAGCCAACACATGAAGATGCTAATAGTGATTCGAATGGCGGTTCTAGTAATTGAGTCTAGATAAGTAAAGTATGTGTATCGCATACATTAATTCATAAATACCAATCCGTGTTTGTAACTGAGAATCAAATAGAACTAACTATAACTAAAATACAGTAATCAACAAGTAAATGAAAGAACTATCAGAGAATGTAATCGCCTGATACCCTAAAAAATTGATGAATATCAGATGTTCGAACTGGAGTCACAATGTCCTAAATAGAGCAATACAGGTTACAATGTATTTTATGTATAATAAATAAAGTTTATAATATAATCTACATGATTCTAGGTCATTCTAGGTCAAAGTCAACTCTTGGTCAATTCTAGTTAACCATTCTAGTCAAATCTATGTCAAACCTAAAGTCAACGAGTCATTTAGTCCAGGGTTTAGTCAAATTTAAGTTAATAAGTCATTTTAAGTCCATTTGAGTCAATTCTAGGTCATGTTTGACCCATAGTTGACTTTGGTCAACTTTGTTAACTAGTTAGTCAAACCTTGCCTAACTAGGCCTATAGGTCAATTCTGAACTAACTCACTAACCACGGGCTAATATAACTTAGTTATTCTATACTTAAATCCTATATACAAATTCACAATATAAACATACACACACATATAGGACACTATATCTATACCATATATGTATCTAAAATATATATATATATATATATATATATATATATATATATATATATATATATATATATATATATATATATACTCAAACCACTTATACAATTATAACCTAATATAGTCCATATCCATATATAAACTATTTATACATACATACATACATACCATATCCAACCCTTAACTTACTACCTACAAACCCATATAGGCTAACCCTCTATCTAATGCCCTGCCTAGCTGCTACTTGCAAAGCCAAGACAAGGCAAGGCATGATGATGACTGCTTCTAATACTACTGTTAAAGCCTAATGCTCACTCCTCACTAACCCAAACATAACAAATACACACACACACACACACATCATGGTACTCACACATTCCTAACTAATCTAACAAAATCTCTAACCTAAACCCAACTCTAACTCACACCTTATCTCCAAATCTGAACCAAACTCATATTCAAATATATAAACCTATAACATACTCATCATCATCTATATATACATCTCATTAAAACCCAAATAAACCTATATATAAAATAACACATGCGCAACAACCAAAACTCAGGAACTAACAATACCAAACTCAAGCTAAACCTCAGAAACTGAGAATCAAACCTACACCATATTAAAATCTAAACTAAAACTCATATATATATATATATATATATATATATATATATATATATATATATATATATATATATACTAAAATATATCAAGAAATCCCAAACTCGGATACATCAACCAACATAACCCAAATCATATACAAAAAGGGGTGTGTGTGCAAAAACGAATGTGTCAGCATGTGTGCGAACTAGAATGTTGTGAGGGTGTCCAAACAGTGTCCAAGAAGTGTCCAAACTCGTGTCAAAATAGTGTGTCAACACATGTCAAAAACTGTGTATGTGCAAGGCTCGTGCACATGTGTCAACCAACCTACAGGCACGTGTGTCCAACCAAATCCCTCGTGTTCATGCCAGAGGGTAGCTAGGGTGTCAGAGTATGTGTCTAGGACCCTGAGTCATGTCCAAGAGTCACCGTGTCGTGTGTCTACATGTATATCGGGGAGGGCTGCACACACATGTGCGCGTGGCCTCGTGCACGTGTGTCGGCCCACCTAGGACACGACACACATGTCATGTGTCACGTGCTCATGTCCATGGGCAGCCTAGGTATAGGGCTAGGTGTTGGATACACTGCCTCGAGTCCATGTGTCCTTCTGTCCGAGTTATAAACCCGTGTTAGGGACAAAAACTTGCGTGTGCACAGCAGCCCGAAATCCATGCTGGTGCGATAACTTTGTGCATACTCAACGAAACCTCGTAAAATTTTATGAGCATGTAGACAGAGGTTTCCTCTATGTTTTCACAAAAATTGGTGAATACATAGAGGAAACCTCTGCCCACATGCTTATAAAATTTAGTCATAAATTATGGTCCCTCCATCTGCCTATATCAAATTTTCCTCTCTCATATTCCATGTAAAAGTAGTCATAAATTATGGTAATGGATTCTTTTTTTGACATGTGTACTCTCTCTAAGGAAAGGAGAGAGACCGTCCTGTCTAGAATTAGAGGCTTTACTACCTCCCAATTTAGCCTCTACTTTAGCCAGCTAAATAGGATAAGGGTAGGACAAAGGTTTTCTGACTCGTAAGTGGACCATCCTTGTAGGTCGGCTCTATATCTAGGGTTTTAGAGGAGAGCTCCACAGTATGAACGATGGAAAATGCTTCTTCACTGGCTAGTTTCCTTCGAACTCTGCTGTGATCAACATCTTGGCTAACTGCTTTAGCCCTAAAAACAACCATGATTGTGTTGTCCTTCTCTTGAATAATGTGTTGTCCAAACACGACCATCGTCTGTTATACCTCGACGTATGCCTTCGAACTCCTTTCTCATTTTTGCTTCTATCCTCTTCTCCAAAATAGACGATAGGGAAGCCTCTTGTTGGGCAGGCTCATCCGTGTCTATGCTTATCTATTCTATCGCAATCTCCTTCTTATAGATTTATGGGAACCTTAGTAACCCCAGTAGGAACTCCCTGAGCAGTTTCCTATAGGTTTACCACAGCAGGTGATCCCCCGTCTGGATATTAGGAGATTATGTGCCCAAAGATATGACAGGATGACAGCAAGAAGGGACCCATTCATATTCAACTTTATAAAATATAATGTCTCCTGATGGGAGTTTAATCTCTAATTTATCTAGTAAAGTCTTTGTCGTATTGATTTCAACGAATACACTTGCAAATGACAACCGTTCCTTACTTGTTGTAATTGTCACGCCTATTCTTGAAATATGGGGACAGACATGGCCAGTTATCCTGTATGAGGTATGAAGACATCATATGGCGATTACGATCGTCTAGAGACAAGGGGGCGCATGCTACAATCAAGTCTCCTATGGTCTCAAAGGGAATCTATCACTCAATCAATCAAAGCAAGAAGCAGTAATTAATGATCATATAAGATAAAACAGTAAGGAATTATCGACGCTTCATCAAAATGATTCATGAGTTTAGCTTTACGAGTGTCAGCTAGCATAGAGAGTCGATAGTACATAACCATAGCCCGGTGCAGTCTGATTTAATTACAATTATGTAAGGAAACTAAATACCTAGAACAACCGACTAAACAGGTGCCAGTGGCTAAACGCCAAGTACAAAGTTTAATATATCAGAATGGTGGAGAAGAAACCCACTCATGGACCCCGACGTCCATGCTCCTGGTGTGCACCATGGTTCGAATAGAAGGATGGATCCTTAGGCTCTGCTATGAAATCTAGCCAAACAAAACTAGCAAGGTCAGGCCCCGAATAGCAAGTACTGCAAAGGAGAACAAATAAATGAGATGAAACCCAGTTATACATAATAAGGTCAAAACATAAGCATAGGCATATACCACATCATCGAGGCAATGTGCCATCACTACACCAAACAAGGACAAGAGAAGTCACATTATGTCGTGATAAAATACGTCCTATGATCATGACCAGGTTATAGACTTTTGTGTCACAACTTTGGTTCATAGCCTATTGAAGCACAGTGGCCCAACCCAACAACCAAACAAGGACATGGTTTGGATCACGTACCATGACAATCCATGTCCTCGACTACAAACAGAAGAAACAGATTAAAAGCAAGTCAGTTTACAGACGACTAATTAATCCTATGGCTTTCTATAGTTTGTCTGAGTTATCCCAGTAATACTTATATATTGGAATCCTCAAATCATGCTGTATCCAAGCAAGGTTAGCTAAACTAATAATACAAGCAAGAATAAAATATACCATTCCCTCGCAAGGCCACAATGCTAAAATGAACAGTAACAGTTCCAGCTCCCCTATAGGGAGAATTGGCTCGGCATATAATAATTAGATACTGTACTCCACTAGTACGGATGAATATATAGTATCCATGGTGGCCAGCTAGTATGCCATAATAATTGTCTATGTGGTGGCTTGTCATGCATGATCTCGAGATTCTTTTCCCTCCTAATGCTTCTACCATTTATAGTTGCTTAAATTAGTCCTATCTTGGTCTTGAAATTGCATGTCATGGTCACATGGTCATCCTCCTATATGTCGTACCTAAGTACATGTACCTTAAGTATGAATCCACATTGGCTCGTAGAGTCCCAAATCTATATTCATTCTTAGTATAATGCATCAAGCAACAATCATCATATCACATCAATGCTACTAACCATTTACCATGACTATGCTGGGCTCAAAAATGTACTGACATATAACAGGCATGGTCATATAGCACGAAGAGTCGTACCTCAGTACACTCATGTCACGACCCGTACCGACTTTTCGGATATGAGACGTGTCCAAGCCTAGCCAACGCCGTAGTGTCAGTGATAGTACGCTGTCTAGACTGCAATAAATAAAATGCTCATAAATACTAACTGCTTATTCACAACAACTAAATCAACTTTACAAAATTTGGAATTCTTACATTTGAAGAAGAATATAAGCTTTTATAATTATAAAAAACTACCACACATCTAACTAGTCTTCTATTGTTTGGCCTTCGAGTCTCTATCTCCCCCTCGTATGATCCATAGTGCAAAAGTAGACACGTCGTCCTCACCTATAACAACGATCCAGTCAGGAAAGAAGCAGAGTACAACCATATTGCAATTAATATTGTTAGTCCAAAATAAGTTAGAACAATGAGAAACCATGATGGCAAACAGAATATAAAGAACTAGCAAGAGATGAACTAACATGATATGAACTAGCACTAGCAAGATATGAACTGGCAGAATAAAACTAGCAAGGTATGAACTAACGAGATACAAATTGGCAAAATATAAACTAGCAAGATGTGAACTAACAAGATATGAACTAACAAGATAATGAACTAGATAAAAAAAAATAGGAACAACTATGTGTGTGTGAAATACCTTTTAATACATGAACGGCTGGGCTATACGGCACATCATATGATGGCTATCCACAATAATAGGGTACGGCTAACTCATACGTAGGGTGTATGACTTAGCTATCCACAATCAAAATATTTAGGTTTGTTCATGTACTTACCGAGTATTTTCCCTCCCGACTCTTTGACAATCAATAACGACCAATGATAGAAGGATACAATAAGTACGGTGTCACAATTGTATCTCAAAGGAATATCAAGCAATATCTCAATGGGATATCAAACAAGGAAATGATAGAAAAAATATTATAATAAACCAAAATATAAATACAATACTGTACTTGCCTGAATCCTTGCACAAACCGTAGTCACAAGTCGAGGATAAGGGGATTGTCGATCTATAAGCTGTCAAACTATAACATACATCGTGCCACGAACCATGCACGAAAACCACAAGTCAATTCTAAGGTTCTAGTTCCAAATTCATGGAATAAGTAGCTAAAGGGCTACTTATCTAAAAATAGTTAATTCTGAAATAAATTACTTAAAAACCTAATTTAACCTAATAATAATCTAAATATAATCTAAACATACAAGTTTTGCCATAAAAGGTCATGTTTCCAATTTTGGAAACCATAGCACACAAATTGAGGCATATCGTTGACTATCTAGTCAAACATCGTGAACTCTAGATTTTGAAAATACATCTTAGTAGATTTCAGTGCTATGAGTGAGCTGGAATCAACCATGCCACAAATTCATGTTTTGGTCAAAAGATATCGCCGTTATGGCTAATCGTGACCAAAATGGTGATTCACCGATCAATTCTGAGTACAACAGAATAACTAAGATACTAGATGAACGGATTAATTTTTGGGAAAATTATATGTCATAGAGCTTTGTGTTAGATTTTTGAAACTTCAAACGGTTTGTGATTTTGATTTCTGGTTCCCCCGAAATCTCGAAAACACCAAAACGTGTCAAGTTTCGGACAACCGACACTCTACGTATTTTACAGAAATTAACGTTCAGAGATAATAAAAATAAATTACATATTCGAAAAGTGTACCTCAATAAGAATCCAACAAAAAAATGGCACACAAAAAGGAGGTCGGAGTTGTCCGCAATCGCCTCGGGAAGTCGGGAGTCTGCTTAGAACAAGTTTCTCAAAATCGGCGAGAATTAAATTAGGGTTTACAGTTCAGCAAATATATATATATATATATATATATATATATATATATATATATATATATATATATATATATATATATATATATATATAAGGGCGGGTATAGTCAGCACCCGTTGACTGGGCGCTGCAATGGCTGATGGGTGGGCCCTGCCAGCGCTGACTGGGTATGACTGGATATTAATTACAGAAAATTATTTAAAAATCATTCTAAGGCCAAATAAACTCAAGTAAAATCCTAAAAAATTGTATAAAATTACAGAAAATATATCTAACCTCCTAGAATATTAATAAAAATAATTTACCTTATATTAGTCCCAAATGGCCTCATAATAAATATTAGAAGCCTTAAAATATATAAAATTTAATGAAATAAATATCTAAAAATTATATAAAATTCATATTAAATATAAAGTAGCTAAAAAGTGTTCATATAACTATCTAAGGGCCATATAACCACAACATGATACATAGCTCCCTTATGAGCTTAGGTACGACTCCTAATGACCATAAAAGTAAATCATAATCAAATAAAAATTAAAAAAAATCGGGAAGTGGGCTTACAAATATTCACACCTTATAAAAATTTTGTTCTTGAAATTTCAGAGGATACGATTAAGAATCAACATCTAGATAAGATTAGGAATCAAGCAGAAGAAAATCAAATAGGTTCTAAAGATTGCTAGGAGGTAAATAACATTCCAAAAATAGAAGGATGGGATAAAAATGTTCAAGAAATAAAGGAAAAGAATAAGAAATAAATCAATAGTCATATGTCGAAAGGATGTAGTCTTTATAATATTCAAAAACCATACGTATACATGAAGTCACTTTACCAAAAATTTATGCCCCGCCAGTGTACATCTGACTACAGTAACCCTTGATATTATAACTCAAATATAATATTATATCGAATACTCTATCAATTCTATCCAATGTTGACATAATAAATCAAAGGATCAAATAATACAACTAGGATATAGCTTTAGTAACACTTGACAACCTACGCTTACTTGAAATTATTTCAACTTAGGGGTCATGCCATGCAGTGCGCTGCTGGCTGTCATGAACCCGCAGTATCAATAATTCAAATAAAAGGGGACAGTACGCATCTGCCTTACCATTGTAAGTCGTCGAAAATTATTTTAACTATATCCATAAGAATTTCAAGGGAACTTCTACAAATTCAAACAAGTTGATCATGATAAGAACATGTAAGTATCTGTCCTTGAATAAAAGTATCAGTTTTGAAAACAAAACGATCGTAAAATGAACGAAGACGACTTGAATTAATATATAGATAATTGAACCAAGTTTAGGAATTGAAAATAAAACGATCGCAAAATAGTTTTGAAAATAAAACGAGGTTTAGAGAAGGCAGAAGATAAAATGGCACAAATGATCAAAATTATGAATTGAATTCTACGAAGGCCTAACTTACCAAGCGAATAGTCTACCCACCTTTGATCCTAACATCGTATCAAATATCTAATAGGGTTTAGAATTCAAGAAATCATTGACTAAATCATAGGGCCTAATTAGCAACCTTTACCACCCAAGGGTCAAACTGAATAAGGGACTCCTAGTCCTAATCATTCTCTAAAACTAAAGCAATCCTAATTGTGAATGAGCAATTTTCTAGTCGCAGGCTTGCAATAGTACAACTAACTTAAGTATTACCACAAGTTCACAATCATTTGCAAAAAATGACCTGCATGGGCCACCATAACTCATATGGATTATACCTCAATACACACTTAGAATAGTACCAGCACGTGTTCATATAATTGAGTCAGAAACATGGTCAAACAATCAAGGATAGTCTTTCTACGCCTAAAAATATGATATTTACGCAAATCTACACAAAATAGGGTCTTCTACGCAATTTTGCGCACAACTGGGGTCTCCACATAATTTTGTACACAAACAGGGGACCTATATGCAAAATATGCATATGAAGAGATTCAGTGCAAAAATACACACAAAAAGGACCTTGTCGTGAAAATACATGCAAGAAAGGATTCTGGCGTACAAATAAAAAACTACGTATAGTGGAAACTTTGTATAAATAAGAAATTATGCATAGTGGGAACTGGTGTACAATTGGAAAACAAACACACAATAGGAATTGGCATACAATTGGAAAACAAATGCATAGTGGGAACTGGCAAACAATTGAGAAAAAAGAAACTACGTACAGTAAGAACTAACGTACAATAAGAAATGGTAAACTAGCACAATGAGAACTGGCGTACAATAAGAAATGGAAAACTATGCATAGTGAGAACTGGTGTATAATAAGAAATGGAAAACTATGCATAGTGACAATTGGTGTACAATGAAAAATGGAAAACTACGTATAGTGAGAACTAACGCACAATGGAAAATGGAAAACGACGCACAGTGACAACTGGCGTACAATGAGAAACGAAAAACTATGTATAGTGAGAACTTACTTACAATGAGAAATGATAAACTATGTATAGTGAGAACTCATCGTCCCAAACAGTAAGTTCAGCCATAAATTTTCTAAGAAACTTACCATGGCCATAACTTTCTCTCTAGGACACGAAATCTAACGAAACAAAAGCAAAAACTATATGAAATCAAATTCTCTACAACATGGAACAACAAGTTTTCATAAACAACAAGTTCTGATATATCTCCAACAAAAACCTATAAAATTCTATTTTTGTAAACTTAGATCTACTCCAAAATACTCATCAAAAGCAAAAATACAAGTATTAAACATATAGAGAATGTAAAGGTGCATATTACAAACCAAAAATATGTAAAACAAATCAAACATATAAAGTAAGAAATGTGGTCTCTCTATTAGTGCAAGATGTGCTTGCCTAGGGTTGGTTGAGGAAAATAAAGAGAAATGAATGAGGAGAGAGAGAAGAATATATATATATATATATATATATATATATATATATATATATATATGGGATGGGGGTTGGTAGCTCCACTAAATCCTAACCCTAATCCAATGTCTAACACAAGTCAAGTCTAAATGCCAAGCCACATGATAATAAGCAAATAAAACAAAAATAATAATCATGTACATGAATAATGTAGGTGAAAAAATACATATACCGGAAACGGACAGTAACATCTCTACCCTCCTTAGAAAAATTTTATCCTCAGAATTTCAGCTAAGACAAGATAGTGAAATCATGGCAAGCAAGATACTAACTACAAGCCTAACTATGCATGCAACCATATTAATCTACTAGGTAACAAGAGAATAATATTCCATACTAAAGGGTGCTTATCTAAGCACATAAATCAAATAACGAAGGCATAAGGATGAATATGTCTTCTGAGTCAGTTGTGTAGGAATCAGTCCTCACTGTCCTACGATGACTCCTAAAGTGGACATGGGTCAAGGCTTGAGATAACTCGGTACTAATGACTTAATCAAGAACAAGACTCTGTAGGGGACGTACCCTCGTAGTCAGCATACGTGATGAATATCACGTATCGCGTGATACGAAAGCAGAAAAGTGAGACGGGAGAATCACCTTCACTCGTCGAATATAGAATTCAATGAATTATGACAAAAAGTACTCAAAACTCACTCACAACATGACCTCTCTTGGCCACCATCTGCCTGAATACTCCAAACTCTGCCTGCCCCTGACCCTACTAATTTTGTTGCTACTGCTGCTGCTGTCTTCCATAGCCCTGTTGCTGTGGCCTCAACTGCCCCTCTTGATACTGCACTTGTCGGTACATCTGAGCCTGCGTCGGTAATGGACGCTAGGCTAATTGCCTCACTGGTAGTACTAGCCCTTGATACGATGCTACCCCTAGAACTGACGTAAAAAATTATTGAACTGGCCTTGCTGGCCACTATATTTATGGGCATGTAGCTATGTGGTGGTCTGAACCTCCATACTTCAAGTACTGCCCATTTGCTGCTCGACACACCTCCTGAGTGTGCCCTCCCTTGTCGTAATAAGTACAACTCATTGGTGCCCTCTAACGCTACTAGTGCCTTGGGTGCTGCTGTCGAACTGGTGTAGTCACAACTGTGGTGACCGGTGTTGTATCATGAATACGAATGCCAGACACTAGTGCTGATGTCCTGGGTACTGCTCCTCCTCCTCCTACACTCTGTGCATGAGACCTCTTTTGGCCTCCAATCCTTGCTGATAACCATTGGATTGTAAGCTTATGCCTGCGAGCTTTCGTCAATACTGCATCAATTGTCTGGTAGTCATGCCCCTCTACCAGCTGTATATTCTCCAAGTGAAGTCCTTACTGAAACCTCATAGTCCTCTCTGGCTCAGTAGCCACCATCGTCGAAGCAAACTGACTCAACCTGAAGAACTCTGCTACATAACCATCCAATGTTCTACCGGCGTGCTTGAGACCGATGAACCTCTGTTGAAGCTCGAACTACGCCACGACGCCAAAGGACTTAGTATTGAACCTAGTCCTGAAGCTATCCCAAGAAATATGATGCCTCAAGCCAACTTTCACTAAAGCCCGCCAATCACGGGCAAGGTCCAGAAGCTGCAATCGGACCTGATCCACCTGCTTCTCAGTTGGAACCTTATCGCCGTCAAGATGGCCTCGATACCCTGTAGCCACACATCCGCTGTGATAGCCTACTCGGTACCATCGAAACACCTTGGGTTAGTCGATAAAATTGAATCGATGCACCCGAATCAGTCTTCTCGCTTCTCTTTAGGGCCGTCTATAAACCCTGGTTCAATAGGACATTTCGTTCTTGGTTCTACATCTGATGATGTTGTTGGACTGCCATCTAATGCTACTGCAATGCTAGCATTCATTGAATAATCTCCAAAAAGGATGCAGAGTAGAGAGTTGCTGCCACTGTCGGCGTTACTGGAGGTGTAGGAAACTCAGGAACCTACGACTCAGCTGGTTTTATCATTGGCTCAATATGAATATGATCCGGAGAAGGTATTGCCTTCTGCGGACGCCCTGTAGAACTTTGCTCCATTGGATTTCCTTCCATGTCGTCCCTGCCAACTGCTAAGAACTAGGCACCCCTAGAGAAAAAATACTAGATATCAAAAGACGGGATGAGAAGAAACAAGGATAAAAAATCAAGTTAACAATGATGGAAAAGAAAAGATGAATCAGGAGATCAAGGAGGACATGTGTTTGATTGAGACACATATAATAATTTAAGAAATGTTAAGCACCTCTAGAGGTGGTAAATAGAGTGCGTGTGTGCAGTAGAATAAAAAATACTACTTAGAAATTAATTATGGCAGTAATCAAATTAATGTGAAGCAGGCAATATATAAGTAAATGCGTAAAGTAAACATGTTCAGAAAAGTAAACACAAACACCGAGGTTTATATTGGTTTCCATCTGAGGGGACTAGTCCAGTCTCGAGTACTCTAGCTTGATGTTTAATCTACTATTTGAAATAGTAGTTACACCACGTGCTTTAATCCGAAGGGCACGCCAACTTCTTACAACCTCGTGCTTTTATCTGAAAGGTACGACGACTTCTACCACTTGTATTTATACGAAGAACTCGTGACTTCACAATAACAAGTGTAGAGTAATTTGAAATTCAAGCTTTACAACTTGATTTGACTTCTAAAATTGAGATCGCACTGGCATATAGTTTGTTGTGGGTTGTAAACTTAGTAGATAGAAAGGTTAAAGCTCAGGTAGAACACTTGAATATATAGAAGAAGAAAAAAAGAGTGAGTTGGAATGAATGGGACAAACACTTCTATTTAAAATATTCTTGAGGGCCGAACTTGGGCAAAGTTCGGTTCCCTAACGTTCATAAATTCGAACGTTGGATCCGGTTAAACAGGGCGACCTGATCTAATGGAATACTAGATCAGGGGGTCCGAGTTCGGTTGCTCTGTGACCAGCTTGGTAAAAGTGAAATATGAGTAGGTTTTTGTGCTTTTTTGAATGGGCAGCTTTTTGGTTTATGGACTGAACAAATAGGTAGTATTTTTGGTAGTAGGGCATAGGAAGCCAACAAAGTGCCTGCACAACTCAATGCATATATCGTCCTATAAAGAAAGATGAAATATAGAATAAAATATAAGGACATGAGCACTTTGATAATGTCTTTTTCTTTTTTGACATTTGAATAGATTTGAAGACGCCTTTTTCCTTGACAACAGTTATCCAAAGATAAACAGATCTGGAAATATGTATACCTTTTGGAGGATTTGCCCCCGAACTGCCATACCGGGACGCCCCTCGAACCCCCGAGTGCTAGAAATCTTCTTGTGTAATGTTGTCGTTGGCCATCATTAATCCTTTATTGCATATGTCTTGGTTTGATCATGCTTACTACTTGTCTATAAATACATGTTACGCGAACCAGACAATATAATAAATTTAATGAATAATAGGACAATGCTAAGTCTAAGTAGCGATATAATTAAATAGTAGCAATATGATAGTGATTACATGAATATTAGTGAAATCTTTATGTTAAACTTAATTGATTAGCCATATTCAAAAATATGATACAATCATTGGGGTAATAATAACATCCCGTAAGTCAGAAAAAACTAAAATGCATGGGCAACCACTAAAATCTTGACATGTCCTAGTACCAAAATACAGGGACGAATATGGCCAACTACCCTGTATGAGGTACAAAAATGTCTTACGGCAATTACGGTTGTCTAGAGACAAAGGGTGTATGCTACAACCAAATCTTCTATGGTCTCACAGAGCATCTATGTCTCAATCAATCAAAGCAAGAAGTAGTAATTAGTGATTATATAAGACAAAGTAGTAAGGCATCCCCGATGCATCATCAAAATGATTTATGAGTCTACCTTTACGAGTGTCAGCTAGCACAGAGAGTCAATAGTACATGACTATAGCCAACTGTAATACGATTTAATTACAATTATGTGAGGGAACTAAATACCCAGAACAATCGATTAAATAGATATCGGTGACTAAATGCCAAGTACAAAAGTTTAAGGTATCAGAGTGGTGGAGAAGAAACTCTCATGGACCACGACGCCCATGCTCCTAGTGTGCAACATGGTTCGGGTGGAAGGCTGGATCCTCAGGCTCTACCAAACAAAACCAATGGGGTCAGGCCCCGAATAGTAAGTACCACAAATAAGCACAAATGAATTAGATAAAACCCAAATATACATAATAAGGTCAAAACATAATCATAGGCATACACCCCATCATTGAGGCAATATGACATCACAAACAAGGACAAGATATGCCATATTGCGTCGTGATAAAATATCTCATATGATCATGACCAGGTTATAGACTTCTGTGTCGTAACTTTAGTTCATAGCCTGTCATAACACAATGGCCCAACCCAATAACCAAACAAGGATATGAGTTGGACCACACACCACGATATTCTGTGTCCTCAGCTACTAATAGAAGAAATAAATCACATTTGTAGGCGGCCAATTAACCCTATGGCTTTCTACAGTTTGTCTGAGTTATCCCAGTAATGCTTATATATAGGAATCCTCAGACCGTGTTGTATCCAAGCAAGGCTAGCTGAACAAATAAAACAAGCAAGCACAAAATGTACTGGTCTCTTACAAGGCCATCACGCTAAAACAAGCAGTAATGGTTCCAGTTCTCTTATAGAAAGAACTAGCTCGACATATAATAATCAGATACTGTACTCCACTAGTGCGGATGAATATACAGTATTCGTAGTGGCCAGCTGACACGCTATAATAATTGTCTAGGAGGTAGCTAGTCATGTATGATCTTGAGATTCCGTTCTCTCATAATGCGTCTACCATTTATAATTTCTTAAATTAGCCTTATCTTGGTCTTAGAATCGTATGTCGTGGTCACATGGTCATCCTCCTATATGTCATACCTCAGTACGTATAACCTAAGCTTGAATCCACATCGGCTTGTAGAGTCCCAAATCTAGATTCATCTAAAGTGTAATGCATTAATCAATAATTATCATTCCACGTCAATGCTACTAACCATTTACCATAACTGTGCTGGGATCAGAAATGTACTGACATATAACGTACATAATCAAATAGCACAGAAAGTCGCACCTCAGTGCACTCATATAGATTGTACCTCAGTACACACTTAGAATAGTACCAGCATGTGTTCAGGTAGTCAAGTTAGGAACATTGTCAAACAATCCGGGATAGTCTTTCTACGCACAAAAATATGATCTCTACGTAAATCTGCACAAAATATGGGCTTCTATGCAATTCTGCGCACAACAGGGGTCTCTACATAATTTTGCACATAAACAGGGGACATATATATGCAAAATATGCATATAAAGAGATTATGTGCAAAAATACACATAAAATGGAAAATACATGCAAGAAAGGATTTTGGCATACAAATGAGAAGTTGCGCACAATGGAAACTATGTATAAATAAGAAACAGTAAAAACTGGCATACAATTAGGAAACAAACGTACAGTAGAAATTAGTGTACAATTGAAAAACAGAAACTACGCACAATGAGAACTGGGGTACAACGAGATATATGAAATTAAGCACAATGAGAACTGACCTAAAATAAAAAATGCGTACAAAGAGAAATGGGAAACTACACATAGTAAGAATTGATGTACACTGGGGAATGGGAAACAACGCACAGTAACAACTGGTGTATAATAAGAAATGGGAAACTATGCACAATAAGAACTGGCGTACAATGAGAAATGGAAAACTACGCACAGTGAGAACTTGTCGTCCCAAACAGTAAGTTCAACCATGAATTTTCTAAGAAACTTGCCATGGTCATAACTTTCTCTCTAGGACACGAAATCTGACAAAACAAAAGCCAAAACTGCATGAAAACAAATTCTCTACAATATGGAACAACTAGTTCTCATAAACAACAAGTTTTACAAGATCATTTCCTAGAAAAATCTATAAAATTATATTTTTGTAAACTTAGATCTACTCCAAAATACTTATCAAAACCAAAAATACCAAGTACTAATGTAAAGGTGCATAATATAGACCAAAAATATGTAAAACAAATCAAAGTGAGCAATGTGGTATCTCTATTAGTGCAAGATGTACTTGCCTAAGGTTGGTTGAGAAAAATAAAGAAGAATGAATGAGGAGAGGAAGAAGAAGAGAATATATATAGGGGATGGGGGTTGGTGGCTCCACTAAACCCTAACCCTTACCCAATGTCTAATCCAAGTCAAGTCTAAATGCTATGCCAGATGATCATAAGCAAATAAAACAAAAATAATAATCATGTACATGAATAATGTGGAAAAAAATATGTATACCAGGAACGAGGAGTAACAATAGCCTTATCCGTGCATAAGGGGTTTTCGTCGCCACTTGCTATCTTCATAATAGCCTTAGTGCACCATAGTTGGGGAAAGAGCCACAAGAACCTAATCCAGATTGGCACAATAGCCAAGCGATCTCTTTCAAAATTGGAGAAGGGGTCCCAACATCTCATAACTACTAATCTAGCGTCAAACATGCACGGCCCATTTTGCATTACCCGTCCTATATCCTCTGCCATGCCGAATTTGATAAAGTAAAAGCAATTTTCCCTAAAGAAAAATTTCATACTTCCTTTCGTCCTCCACTTCTGCAAAACAAACCCTTTAAGCTGACCAAAATATGATCTAACTTCCATGACATAGGTTTTCTTCCAATATTCTTCTATCTCCATGATGTCGTCCTTCACAATCTAGTTCACCTTTCCTCTAGTATGTTCTTTTGCTTGACATAATACATTTCAGTGGCCTCCATGTTTATTCCTGGTCTACATCGGTCTGCCCAAGAAGAGACAGCATAACTTGAAGGCTGGAACAAGGTGCCATCCTCTTAGGAAAACTATCGAACACCTTGGCTGCATATTTGCCCGATGGAGAAGAAAGAGTCGTGGGAGTCTGGAGGACTAAGAGGGTGGCTGGGACTGAATCTAAGGGGTTTGAATCTCGTGCCAGCATCCCCCCTCGACATTGGTCTGAGACGAGCAAACATCTTTCTCGAAGGAGGCCTCCCTCTCTGACGGAGACCAATTATAATCCACTCGTCCGTCGAGATAGAGACAACAGCAATGAGGAAGGGAGAATGGGGAGAGGCAGATGAGGGGAGGGGGACCTAGAAGGGAGGAGGGGCGGAGCGTAGGAGAAGCACGCAGAGGGGGGCAGACAAATACTATATATATATATATATATATATATATATATATATATATATATATATATATATATATATATAACCTAAGGACTTTATTGATGTATCGGGTGCAAAATGCCGAAGCCTATACAAGTAAGCACGCCAAGCGCGATAGAAAATAAAAACATGGAGCCAAAAAAGACCGACCACAACAAAAAGTGACAGTCGGACTAGAACAACGCCTGCCAAAAATATGCAGGTGCATAGAAGCATCTACTGCAGATACAGAGACACTGCCGGAGGACTTCCCGAAGAAGCTGTTGAAGGTTGAATTGGTGACATTCGTACCTGAATTTGTTTTTGTTCTTCTATAGCACCCAAATGCCGGCGGCTGCGATGATCTGATGCCCACGAGAGGATCCCCATTTTGCAAGGAGATCGTTAAAGCTCCTAGTATGGAGGGCCTTGCCACATCGCTGAGAAAGACTGGACCATAACTGGTAAGCGATGTTGCCATGGAGAAGGATGTGTTCTGTTGTTTCTGATTGGTGTGAGGTACATAAATGACACTTAGATGCTAAGCTATAGCCGATGGAGGTAAGGGAGTCGTCGATAGGTAACTTTAGGTGATATGCTCTCCAGATGAGGATCGACTATTTGTTGGGGATACAGGAGTGCCAAAAAGGAGCGATTAACAGAGAAGGCGGGTCGGTGCCTCTCGCCTTCAACTTGGCAGAGGCTATCGTAAAGGAGCCATCGGATATGGATGACCACTGAAGGTTGTCGATGTTTTCGATGATAAATAGTTCAGCAAGGTGGCGGCCATGGAGGATCCGACGTCAGGATACAGAGGATCGATTGTTCGCGACGGCAGTCACGGGGATAGAATATTGGAAATATCTGGCCTTCATAAATCTAGTCCATATAGAGTTGTCCATGCACATCTTCCACCACAACTTCATTGAACAAGCGTCAATGATGTGAGCTAATATAGAAAAGCCAAGTCCTCCCGCATCGGTGGTTTATGCCAAAGTGTCCCAACTGGCCCAGTGGTACTTGATCTTGCCGTCGATGTGGCCCCAAAAGAAGTTGGCAAAAAGGGACTCAATTTCGGAAAGGACTTTCTTGGGGGGAGCACACTGCCAGGGTGTAGATGGGGATGGAAGATAGAATATGCTTGATGAGGATCAGCTTGTCTCCCGAGGAAAGGGTCGCATTGTGCCAACCTTCGATTTTTCTTTTGGTTTTGTTCACCAAACCCTCAAAGATGCCTGGTTTCGATATTTCGTACACCAGCGGGCATCCCAGGTAGGAGAATGAACGATATACGGTGGAGAAGGAGGTTATATTGGTGGGGTTGGATGAATGATTCCGGTCGGCGTTGTGGTGGGTGTAGATGAAGCTTTTGTCGGCGTTGATACGTTGGCCAGAGCATCTGGTATATTTTTCGAGAGTGCTTCAAACCACCTCCACCGGCTTGATGTCTCCAGAAGAGAAGATGAGGATATCATCGGCTTAGGCCAGATACGTGATGAGAGGGCAGCCCGTGGTAGTGTGATAGTGACAAAATTTGGAAGTGTTCGCCATATTGTTTAGGTTTCTGCTAAGCGCTTCAGCTGCGATGATGAAGATGGTGGGGGGTAAAGGATCCCCTTGACGAACCCCACGACTGGATCGAAAGAAACCATCGGTTTGTCCGTTGATGACCTTGGAGAACCAAGAGTTGTTGACGGACCTGAAGATAATGTCGATCCAAGTCTCCTAGAACCCGAAGGCTCTGAAAACCCAAATCATGAATTGCCAGTCCAGGCGGTCATAGGCTTTCTCTATGTCAAATTTAAAGGCGATTTTACCCCCGGACGAGAATTTCATGCAAGTGATCAACTCCTGAGCGAGTAAGATGTTATCGATAATGTTCCGACCGAGGACAAATCTGCTCTGTTCCTCAAAGATGATCTTTGGAAGAAGAGTGGACACGTAGATCACGATGATCTTATAGATAATTTTATTGGTGAATGTGTATAAGCTGATCGGTTTGAAGTCTTTGAAGGTCTCCAGGTTGTCTTTTTTAGGGATAAGGATAAGATTGGCCCGAGAGATGGATTTGGGGGTAGTTCACTCCGGCTAAAAATGCCACCGCGGCATCGTAAAAGTTAGACCCTATAATCTCCTAACAAGAACGAAAGAAAGCCTGGAGAAGTCATTTGGTTCGGGAGCGGTATGCTCGTCAAGGGACCAGACAGCCGACTTGACCTCCTCCGGAGATGGGAGGTCAACAGCATGTCATTCTCCTGCTCGTTGATTAGGCTGGGGACCTTAGCCAGGAAAGCCTCATCTTTAATGACGTTCTTTTTAGAAAAAAGTTTGGTGTAGAAGTTGGCGGCTGCCTTGTTAATACTTTTTTGGTCTTTGAGGAGGATGTTGTTGTCGTCCGAGATTTGGTGAAGATTGAGCTGATTTTTGCGACCCTTGACACCGGCGTAGAAGAAGCCAGAGTTTCTGTCACCCTCGGAATCCCAGGACAATCTGGCTTTCTGCTTCCAAAATTTTGTCTCGACCTTCAGCCTGGACTTGAGAATCGATTTGGTAAGGTTCAGGGCAGTGAGGACTTCCGGCGACCTGTTCGCAGCGAATAGGATATCAGCATGAGTGCTGTCATCTTCAGCTGTCTTGATAGCTTGGACAATATTACCAAAAGTGAGTCTGCTCCAAGCCGATAATGCGCCCTTAATTAAGAGAGACGCGGATGAGGGGGTCTGGGTTGCTGATCGATCTCCACGTGGAGGCTACGGTGTTTCTAAAATTGGGGTGATGTCTCCAAAATTCTAGGAAATTTAAGGGTTTTTTATCTAGGTGGAGTTGCCGCTAATCTCCATCAGGAGTGGGAATGGTCTGATTCTATGGTGTTAAGGTGAGAGAGGTTAGTGATGAGATCTAAGTCGGTCCACCGGTTGTCAACCAAACTCGATCCAGACGGGAGTATTGGCGGCGGGTGCCCTCTTGCATGTTACACCAGGTGAAGGCGTTGTCGGTGAACTGTAGGGGGGACAAATGGGCGTTGAAGATGAAAGTTTTAAAGTCGTTTATCGTCGGCTGTGGGGGAGGGCGACCCCCTGATTTTTCCTCACGGTGCAAGATTGTGTTGAAGTATTTGAGGTAGATCCACGATAGATTGTTGAGAAGTTGGTGGGTGTCCGTGAGGGTATCCCAGAGGTTCTTGCACTTGTGGTAGTTGCAGCTGTCATGAACAGCCAGGAAAGCGCCTGATCGGAGTTGTTCACGATTCCAATTTTATAATCGACAGTGAACAAGATCTAAATGTCATGGCAACCGGCCACCGCGGACGTGAAGCCAAGTTGGAGTTGAATGGATTTGAGTCTCCTTTGGGGTATTTAGTGTTCAATGATGATCAGAAGGTCGATTCGATAGATTTTCTTGAGGATAATTAATCTCCTCTAGGTAGGTTTGTTGGCCAGCCCTCTAATATTCCACGAAAGGATGTTAGGCATTGGGTTGTTTGTGGATAGGGTGGGTGCTAAGCTTAGTGGCTGATCGAGTTGTCATGGCCGTGGGCTCTAGTTTTTTCTTCTTGTTGATGGGGATTTTGGAGGCACACTGAGGTTTTTCGGTAACATCATTCGTCGAGTCTGACGAGCCTCGAGCGGAATGAGCACTGTCGTCCTTCGGGAGGAGACATCATCTTCGTCTATCTCGACAAGAGCACGAAGAGGGTTGTCGCGGTCTAGGAAGCCTGCTTCTATAGCTTGCTGAAGTCTGTCAGCCGGGACTATACTCAGCAACGCTGGGTCGATCACGAGATCTCTCCTGGGGGTAAGAGGGGATCCAACAGGTGGATCGGAATGGATGATCAAGGCCATCTGATCTTCTCTTTCGTCGCTCAGGAAAGTATTATTTGTCTGATATGGATCAGTGGGCTTCTTGTTCACTTCGGAAGAGGTCAGACTTGGTTGGGGATGCTTTCGTAGAGTGTCAGATGGGATGACGGTGAGGATGTCGATCTGGTTGTTGAGAAGGATACCCGGGGGATCATAGGGGGCGATGGCCTTCTTCGAAGGAGATCGGGGGCTGGAGGAATTGTCGCTCTCTACGAAATAGGAGTGAGAATTAGGGAAGGGGAGAATGGGAGATATGGACATGATTTGGGTCATCTTCTGAGAGTGATGCTTGCGGGGGGTTTTCTTCTGAAGTGTTTGCCATAAAATATAAAAGAACAGAACAATTATCGGAGGACCGGACTTTTACTTCACGATACAAACTCGCTTGTACAAAAAAAGCCTAGGGACGAAAGCCTAGGTACAGCAATCTAAGTACAATTATTTATTTTAGATTTTGGAGGGTGACGATAAAGGCTCAGAAAAGCGACGACAACTCTGTCTTACTCCTTGGACGATCGGGTGCAGCCTTGGCTCTGTAGAAGAATTGCTCAACGTTGATGAAGAAATGCTCTCCTTTTGATCTCTGTGTATTCTCTCTCTGGCTCTCTGGATCTCTGTGTCTCTCTGTGTTTTTATCAGAGAATATCCTCTTTTTTTATTTTTTCCTCCCTCCTGTCTCTCATCGCAAGGGAATGGCACCTTGTTATTTATAATAGTGGGGGGCATCATTAGGGTTTGCAATGATTGCCCATTCTCAAAAGTCGGCGGCTGAATCTGGGTCGTTCATCTTGAATATAGTAGATTTGAGTAATTAATATGATTGCATCAAATCTTTTGTGGGTAATTAAATGATGATTGACATAAATCCTTCTTATCTGCCAATCTCGGATTTTTTGCCACGTGTCATTGATTTGCTCGATTGCAAATGATTTGATTTGATCCTAATATTTTATTAGGATTTGTTGATTTGATGCCATGTGTCCTACTGCCATGCCACGTGTCTTAATCGCGAACCACTGAGAAGATCTGAGCCGCATGAGGATTGAGCCGCATAAGGCTGGCCACGTATCAAGGTTGCTTGGGGAGTGGCCCCTGAATATTTGAACCGCATGGTGATGATCTGAGCCGGATGAGCGTATGCAGCCGCATAATAGGTAGCTTCTTCATGAGCCGCATGGAGATAGTCCTCGTGAGCCGCATGGGAGAGCCTCTTCTTGAACCGCATAAGACAGCTTCGGTCTGAGCCGCATGGGACAGCTTCGGCCTGAGCCGCGTGGGGAGTCTCTGCTCGAGCCGCATACGACTGTCCACGTGTCAAGGCCATGTGGCACTTTCTGGATCTCGGAGGATTGTGTCAGAGATTTCCTTCGTTTTCCTAAGAGTCTGCCATTATGACAGAGTCATAATTATATCTTTATTGTCAGAACTGTCACCTTGTCAGGCCTGTCAGCCGTCAAGACAATTAATGCAGTATAGGACGAAGGAAAAAACTGTTTGCAAGCCACGTGGCTTCTCTTCTGAGCCGTATGGACCTTATCGAGCCGTATAGACACTTGAGTCGCATGGATCCCTGAGCCGCATGAGCTCTCAGATCCGCATGGGACTCCCTGGCCGCATGAATCTTTCTTTATTCTTTTCCATGCTTCTACAAGACCCCCTTCAAAGTTTTTAATTTGCAAAATTGAAATACTTCGAATAAGAAGTATGGCTGTGTATAAATTCTTCTAGCCGCATATTATGTCCTGGCCGCATGGATGTCTCGGCCGCATGGATGTTTCAGCCGTAGGGACTTTCGGGCCGCATAGATGTCTCAGCCGCAGGGACTTTCGGGCCGCATAGATGTCTCAGCCGTAGGGACTTTCCGCCATGTCATCTTGCCACGTATGGAAATCTTTTGCATTAACTGCTGTTGATTAGCTGTCAGTTTTAAGGTCACTTTTCGGGGCAGGATCCTAGGAGTCTGGCCTTCATTTTAGGCGGCTCGTCTCGATAACCGAAGAGTCGGTTTTCATTCTGCACGAGAATCGAAGTGCCTTGGTTTTGTTTATAAAAATAGATGAGTTCAGTAGGAGGGATTTCTTTACTTTCTCTTTCTTTCCCAACTATTGATGTCTTACCTTTCTTTCCTTATTTTCCTTCTCCGACCGTCGAAAATGGCCCCCAACTCTTCTAAGGTCGCCTCTGCTGCAAAAGGCAAGAAGGCGGCTTCCTCGTCGGCCGTCGTGTCCGAAGTGCACCCCGATGTCCACCCTGCATTCAAGGGTAAGGATTGCTTTTGAATACTTTGAACCTTAAGAACCTATGGCTCTGTTGCATGATTTATGCACAAGCCTTTATCCTTTATTTGATCCATCCAAGTTCGATCATGATGGAGCCGCATATGTTGTATGGGCTGCATGACCCTCTCACATCCGAGCCGCATAGGAGGTGCCCTATGTTTGAGCCGCATGAGAAGGATTTGAGTCGCAGGATTACTTCTGGATATGAACCGCATGAAGTCTCCTTTGAACGGGGCCGCATATGTTTCTGACAAACTGGACTGCATAGAATTTTGCTTTGCGCCGCATAAGCTCTTCTGCTAGATAGAACTGCATAAGTCCAACCGAACCGCATAGGCTATCGAATCAGTGTCACATGGAACTCCTAACTGAATTGGGCCGCATGATGCTATGTTGACCCGAGCCTCATAGGCTCTACTGAAGCCGTGCCGCATGAAACCCAGCTGAATTGGGCCACATAGGGCTTCGTTGATCCGAGCCGCATAGGCTCGTAGGAGCTTCTTTTTGAGAACTTTAAGTGGTTTTTTTTGTTTTAACCATCTTTTAATCCTATTTCTTTTGTTCTTTTCCAGTGAACCTCCCAACCAACCTGGCATGAGAGCTTCTGGTGGGTTCAGCATAATTTGCCGTGGACGTGCAGCTCGACAGCTTAATTCAATATGTGACGGATCAGGTTCCCGCTAATGAGCCTTTGGAGAGGGTGGCTGCCATCAACAACCAGCCTTTCCATTTTTTTGCACTATGATAAATTCTGGGAGACTAGATGGAGAATCTCTGAAACCAGCTTTTCTCTTTGGGGATGCTTTTTCCGTAAAGAACTCCCGGGTGTTGGATGTTTCTGAGAGTTGGGATTTTACTGTGGACGGGGTGGAGATCCATATTCCCCAGATGGAACGGTACTTCCCCTTTCGTGGTTTAACATGGTACCGTTGAGCAAGAAAATAGTGGGCTCCCTAACTCCCACTCAATCGGGGATGTTCGTGGGCAACATCCACTATAATATGAGTATTAGGTCAGCATGTGCGAGCAGGGAGTCAGTCAGTAGGAGTGTGGCAGGGCTGATTCCTGGTACTTTTATAAACGTGTCTGGTCCCAACTTTACTTTTACTCGAGCTGATACCTTCCTGAATCAGCTCGCTCGCAAGGGGTCTTATCCCGTGGGCAGGTTGTCGCTGCTGAATTGGATAAACCCTATTCTCACATGGGCCAATCTTTCCTCATGGATCCTGAGGAACCACGAAGAATTCCTTCTGGAGATTGACCTTTACTACGCCATCCGGGGCACCTGTTACGGGTTGCTCACTAACAAGCCATTGTTCATGGCCCTTTTAGAGATGTATAACCGGCGTACGGGGACTTTCTTCGCGCTCGAAGGGGAGTTGGGCCTTGCTCTCCATGAAATGCATATCGTTTCTAAGCTGCCATCGGGAGGCGAGGCCTTTGAAGTATATACCCCGACGAATGAGGAATTCGATGATCTGGATCGACGATTCCGAGGTTTCGTCGCTGTGTACCGGGAACTGTTGTGCCACCATAGCATCTGTCACCAGACTGCTATCAAGAAGGAAAATAGCTCAGAAGGGAATGCCCCCCATACCACGTCCTAGGTCGCGTATCTTTTCAAATTACGTCCTTCCGATCGGGTTTCGTCTCGAGGTCCTCAAACCCAGGAGGAGGTAAAGGACCTGATGTTGAAGGCCAAAAGGTCGAGGTCCACCCGTGACAGATTTTGGAGTCACACTGACTCCTTCAGTTATTTCCACCACGGTACCCGACAGATGTCTGAGAAAGCACTCTTGGCCGGGTTCTTGATAGTGTGGCTACGGAATTGCATAGTCTCATGAGGGGCCGGTTCTACTGAAAGGATCAGCCGCCACTTCATTCTCCCGGCTGTGAAGCTGGTCTTCAAAGATAGACTGGCCCTTCTGCCGGCCATGGTGTGTAGCATACACCACGGCCTCCACACCTTTTCGTTTAAAGTCATTGCTCGCGAGACAACACTGGACTTTGAGCGGATAGAGCTACCATACCATTATCTCATGGGGTGGTTATTGATGCACTACCGGACGTTGATGAGACCCGGAACAGAGGATGATGTTACTGCTGATGACGCCTTTCTTTTTCGATACTGTCATCAGTCTTGGGAGTACGACACCATACCAGCCTGTCGAAGGGCGTTGGCGAGGGTTGACGGGCCCGACTTCTTTGTGTCTCTTCCTCAATTTACCCTTAGAGAAGTGAGGTGGTACACGTTGATGGCCTTGAACCTCCCCACCTCTTATCTGAGAAGTTGCTTCTTTGGCTGCGCAACATTCGCCCCGCGCACCTAGTATATCGTTACCGAAATAATGTATACCTGGAGCCGTATTTGCCCAGCAGGTTTTCTCGTCAATTTGGGTACAGTCAGCTATTCCTTGACTGCCCCAGTGCTTGCCTGGGCTTTGAGGGCAGTGTTCTCGATGGTATTAGGGCTTAACATTATTAAAATGCGGTCCATACCCGGGCTAGCTTCTCGGTCCCTGACGCTAAGGCATCAGGGAAGATTTTGTACATGGAAGCCCTTTATCATGTTGCGGCGAGCAAGCCTCCTGTTAACTTTGATATGAGCACCAGCTTCATTGCTGGCACTGGCTTGGCTGAGAAGCCCGAGGGATCTAAGAAGAGCAAGAGAGCGATGAATAGGGTTTCTGTGCCGGACTCGGAGTCTACTGCGGGGGACGAAGAGGATGATGAGTAGGACACGATGACTCGTCATATTCTTCGGACGAGAAGGTGGGGGACCAGCCACCTACTGTGTCGAACGAAGAGGTGGAAGATCAACCACCTGTTGTGCCTGGTGCCTCACGCAAACGAGGCAGACGTATGTCCACTGATGATGGCAGGACTTATTCCACGAAGCGGGCTGCGTTAAGATGTCACAGGCTGTTTATTGATGATGTTGATGCTGTTTCTGAGGTGATTTGGGATTTCAACTACCTTCACCTTCTTTTTTTAACCTATGGCCTAATCATTTTTTCTTTCTTTTGCTCTTTGTAGGCATCAAAGGAGTCTACTTCTCGGGATTCGATTGTCGAGGTTGATCCGATCTTGTCTAATTTGGTCAATGATGTGTGCACCGCTATTATTTCTGCTGGGGTTCTTCCGGAGGCGGCCAGGGAGTCTCGTCTTGCTGAGACCTCAACCCATGGAGACAGGGGCTGTGCTGCACCTATCCTCGAGACCGCTGAATTTCAATAGGATGATACTGACCTGGCTGGCTCCCTTTCAGGGGTGGCTGGGGCAGAGAAACTGGTTGAATTTGACTCGAAAGCCGCGGGTGGAGAGACTATGCCAGCTTCGAACGAGCTGCAGCCTCCATGCTCTTCCCCTGGTAAGATAAACCAAATCTTAACTTGTGGGGAGGCCTATTTGCTCTATCCTCCTATCCTTCATGTTACGTGGATTAATGGTTGCTTCAGACGTACAGGTCCCACCCCTTTATTGCCGGTGATGGACATTACCAGGGCGAACTCTGCCAGAGGGGATCTGATGGAAGCACGTGTGCCTCCTTCTTTTCCAACCGATATTGAGGGGCCTCTAGCTGGGTCGAGTTCGGGAGCCCAAGTAGCAGTACAGCTGGGGCAAGGGACGATGCTTCCTGCGCCCTCCTCTGCGAATATAGTTTCAGGGGTTAACCTTTCCGCCCTGCCAAGCATCCAGGCTCTTCGGGCGGCGGAAGAGGAGCTAGCTGCTATTCATGCATCTTTTCGCACAGAATTTGTTTCCCTGGTGGCGAGGACGGCAAGTTCTGAGACTACTCCTTCGGTACTGCCCGCCATACTCCCTTTGATGCCGTCCTCTACAGAGGTTTTGGATGAAGTGTCCCAGGATGTGGTCGACAGTTTCCACCGCCACCTGAAGAGGGGGATCGAGGTAGCTGTGGAGAGGGGGACTCCCTTTGCTATGGCCCGTCAATGCACCGATGGCTAGATTAATATCCTTAGAACACTCCCCGGTGGGGCGGGACTGGCTGCGCTTCTGGAGCCTAAGCTGTTAGAGGCTGATCGTCTTGTGGCCCAGTTCCGCGTACTGCAGCAAGCTGATCTATCAGTGGCAATAGATCAAGAGCGTACCTTCCTCGCAACCGTGGTAGAGAAGGTGAGGATTGCTCGGGAATCGCTCAAGCCAGCTATATTGACGGACCGTCGGGATCTGACTCAGTTGTACGATCAGTAGAGCCGTCGTACTGAAGATTACACGACTCGGGAAGCTACTGCCTCCCGCGGGGTAACTGACACCCGGAAGCAGATTTTCGAGCTCCAAAGAAAGCGGGCCTTCCTGGAGTCCGAGCTTGAAGCTGCTCGTATTAAGAAAGGGATTGCCATTCAGGAGGCTGACAAATTTAGTAGAGCTTCTGCCAATCTAGAACTTGTCCTGAAGAAGATGGAGAATGACTGGCAGGCATATATGTATCTGAATGATGCGGAGCAGTTATCCCAGGAGGCTGAGTGCCGAGCGAAACAGAGGCTGAACGGGGTACTGCCTTGGTGAGAAACTGCCTCTTGGAGTTGTATAATGCCAAACTATAGTCGGCTTTTTTCCTCTTTTTTCTTTCTTTTCTTTTGAGAAAGGGACGTGGTCCCAAAACATGTAATACTTTTTTCGACTTTCAAATAAAGAGTATTTTCCATTCTACCCTTCATTTGTCTTGCTTGTTGTGCTTGTGGTTTTGTGGTGGTGTTTGCCCCGCATGGGGACTTGTTTGTAGACCTGTTACCCTTGGCATACCTTGGTTTAGGTACGGGTAACAAGTTTGATTTGGGGATACCCAGAACGGTTCCATAATAAGGTTGTCGTGGACGTTCCGAGTATCGAAAGAAAGAATGCCATGGAGCAGCTGGGCTCCCGGGGCATGATGGAAAATGATGGGCCTGCACTGAGAAATTTAGCACAGGACATTTTATGGGCCTATTATCCTTGGCGTACCCTGGGTTAGGA
Organism: Iris pallida; assembly: GCA_029216955.1. Classification (NCBI taxonomy): domain Eukaryota; kingdom Viridiplantae; phylum Streptophyta; class Magnoliopsida; order Asparagales; family Iridaceae; genus Iris; species Iris pallida. The sequence goes on along the minus strand of JANAVB010028000.1, from coordinate 12,935,705 downwards.
TACGGATAATATGATAAAAAGGGAACCAACATACTTACTCAGAGGTAATGAGGACATGGCAAGCATGAGGGTTTTCTTACCGCAGAATCTTTCTACTCAGAGGTGATGAGGACATGGCAGGAGTGGATTCAATGGAGGATATTTGTGGACTAACTATCCTTGGCGTACTCCGGTTGTGGGTACAGATAATAAGTCGAAAGGGATCAACATACTTATTCAGAGGTAATGAGGACATGGCAAGCATGAGGGTTTCTTCGACGGAGCCTTCCCACTCAGAGGTAATGAGGACATGGCAAGAGTGGGCTCAATGAAGGGGGGTACAGAGAACGACTCAATGAGGACATAGAAGTTCTATGTAGAGGGGTGATTTGTTTTTGGCAGAATTAGGACGACTCAGAGGTAACATCGACATGGTCATTTTGAAAATTTGTGGATCTGTTACCCTTTTTGTGCACTGGGAGTGCGGGTAGTGGATCATGAGAAAGGAGCTCCTTTAGAAAGAAAGTTCAGAGGTATGGTCATACATAACTTTCCTCCGAGGGAGTGACCGGGATATAAGTTCCGAGGTACCAGCGGGTACATAACTCGATAATCCGGGAATTTTAGAATCAAAGTACAAGTTCAGATGTACTAGAGGGTACATTACTCGATAATCTGGAATATTGTGAGAATAAGTTCAGTGGTACCAGCGGGTATATGACTCGATGATCTGGAATATTGTAAGAGTGAGTTCAGCGGTACCAGCGGGTACATGACTCGATGATCTGGAGTATTGTGAATATGAGTTCAGCGGCACCAGCGGGTACATGACTCGATGATATGGAGTATAGTAAGAGTGAGTTCAGCGGTACCAGCGGGTATATGACTCGGTAATTGGAATATTACAGGAGTGTGAGTTCAGCGGTACCAGCGGGTACTTGACTCGGTGATCTAAAAAATGTCGTTTAGACATAGTATTTCTTCAGGAACTTGCCATTGACGGGCAACATGAGCAAGTCTCCATTTTGTTTTGCGAGGCAGTAAGCACCGTTGGAGAATACAACATCGATGATAAACGGCCCTTCCCATTTTGGCTGGAATTTATCGGTGGTTTTGTGAGTCATGACCATCGGCCTCCGGACTTCCAGAACGAGATCTCCCACTTGGAATGTTCTGATTTTAACCTTCTTGTTGAAGGCTCCAGAGATACGTGCTTGGTATAGCTCGATTCGCTGCTGAGTCAAGAGGCACTTTTCATCTAAGGCCTCCAACCTTTGTAGCCGACGACGGTAGTTATCATCTGTCGTCAATTGGTAAGTAAGGGCGACGCGGAGTGAGGGTATCTGAGTCTCCAATAGGAGGACTGTCTCAATCCCGTACACCAGGGAAAATGGCATGTTTCCAGTAGCTGTTCGTACTGTAGTACGGTACGCCCATAAGCATTCACCAAGCTTCTCGTTCCAGTCGTATTTGTTGGAAGAGACAAACTTCTTGAGGAGTTTGATGTTTGTTTTGTTGAACGCCTCGGCCAACCAGTTTGCTGCAGGGTTGTATGGTGTTGAAACAATATTCTGGATACGATGCTTGTCGTAGAACCGATAGAAGGCGTGGCTTGTAAACTGCGGACCATTATCGTGGACGATCCTTCGGGGCAGTCCAAAGCGATAGATAACATGATGCTTGAGGAAGCTAATCACGTTTGAAGTCTTTACTTCTGCGAGCAGAACAACTTCCGCCCATTTGAAGAAGTAATCTGTGATCGCGAGTATGAAGCGATGTCCTCGGAAGGAAGGTGGAGTGAAGACAATATTGGGCATCGCTCCTATGCAAGTGCTGCCTTGGGGATCTGTAGGCGGGCTTTCTCCCGTGAGGTTGACCTGAGCTAGATATGCGTCGGCATTTTAGAGTGCATCGCTCAAAGCTGTACGAACATCCTTTGAGAGCCTCAGGAGTTCATAAAATGACAATTTGGCCGGTGTATTGGCCAACTGCGCCAAGATGTCAAAGTTGTAGGGCCTTTCCAACCCTTGAGGTGTCTTTTTTCGGAGGGATTTGTCAAAGCAAGTCTCATTCGGCCTAGGCTTGTCGGTCGTTGGAGGCTGAGAAGGTCCTGGAGCATCAGTAGTAGCTGGCTGATGATCTTCAGTTGAGTTTTCAGCCACAGGTTGGGCCTGTGCCCCCGATCGGGTAACGACAACCATGACTTCTTCGACATCTGTCGAGATTGTGCGGCATGATCTGACTTTTCTACCCTTTTTCATACGAATGGGAGGTGGTGAGTCACTTCAAGCACCAGGTCCGGATGGACCCACATGATCTCCCTCCGTGATGTGGTGTGGGGCACCAGACCAGCAACCTGATCCCGAGGAGGTGGAAGATTAGCAATCTCTATTATTGCCAAAGGGATGGGTACCACCCCATCTTGAGTCTCTGTTGGAAGGAAGCTGCCGAATTGTACGGACACCATGTTGGCCGCCACGGTTACCTCCTCGAAAACGATGGCCAGAGCGTTCGAATCGATGAGATGCTGGATGTATCGCTTCAGTTGGTAGCAGTCGTGCGTAGCATGGTGGACGTAGCGGTGATAATGACAGTAATTTGGGCTCTCCATTTCTGCCGACCGAGGATTCCGTCTTGGTGGAGGGAGCTGAATTTTGTCTCCTTGTATGAGCATGTCCAAGATGGGCTTGACGTGGCCGTCCTCGAAGGAGTAGGTTATTTGTGGCCATTGTTTGTCTGCCGGTTTTGTCTCAGGTTTCTGGACTGTGTCAGCCACCATAGCCTGCTTACCCCTGTTATCCCGATTGTTGTAGGGGCTACCCCCATTGTCATTGTTGGTATTAGGACGCTTGCCCTTGTTCTCTCCGTCCAAGATATGCAACCCCAGTTGGCGAGCCTTCTTCAACCGTTCTTCGGCACTAGTGGCACTAATGATGAATGTCTTCCAGTCCTTAAATTGACTTTTGCCCATCCAGAGACTGATTGTTGGGAGCAATCTCTTTTTCCAAATTTCAATCAAGGAGGAATCTAGGTTACCAGACGGCAACTTCATTACAGTTTGGCAAAACCGCTCGATACAGTTCCTTGTCAGCACTTTCTCCCCTTGGACGACATCCATGAGGGTGGACATTGTGATGTCTTGTCCTACTTCGTAGAATCTCTCCAAGAACATGTGCTTGAAGCTGGCGAAGGAGTGGATGCAGTTTTCTGGCAGGTTGCGATACTAGTCGAAGACGACTCCTTCCAATGCCCCAATGAATAATCGTGTGAGGATGGCATCGTCATGGGAGAGATGGTCGGTGGTGACCTCGAAGTAAGTAATGTATCGACTTGCGAAGGTCTTGCCATCATAAGGGTTGAAATTGAACGACTTATATCTTAGCGGAAAGGGGACATCCCTCCATGCAGCAGGGTACGGTTGCCGTATTCTGAGGTCTTGAGAGTTTTCTCGAGCATAAAACATGGCACGGAGCTCCTGGACCTCTCTTCTCACTTCTCGGGCTTCATCCACAGCAGAGGGGGCCGTCATTTTAGGAGGATTATTGTCCGAATTCGGTACCGCTGAGTTTGAGTCCGCATTGATCGCGGGACCCGCGCTTGTTTGGCCAGACGTCCCTCCTTGTAGAGTTGGAAGGGCCGCTTTGATCTCGGCTACAGACTTGACCAAGGCATGCAGTATGTCTTCCAGAGTGTCGATGCGTTGGCGATCACTGGAACCACCTTGGTTGCTGTCCGTCATGAATACCATTCTCACATGAAGGGAGACGAAAGGAACTGTGGAGGACGTATCCTCCGAGTCATACCTATGTACCAAGAAGTCATCGGGATATGTGGGAATGTTCTCCTCTGGCTCAGACTCAGAACGAATAGTACCGCCAACTTCAGAGCTTGCTTTATCTTGAGAGTCGTGAACGTCCTCGGAGACGTTAGTATTTGCAGTGTCTGACGGGAGAGTTGCTTCCTCGGACCCGCCCCCTTGGAACATCGAGTTATCGTGGATGTTCTGAGGAGTGCTACCCCCCGTTTCAGTAACCCCCAACGGTGCGGATGACGAATCTCCTGTTGTAGCAGATTTAGTCTTTGAACTGGTGCCCTGGAATACTCCTGTGGTAGACAGCCGTTTAGACGACAGTTTCTTAACCGCAGTGGTTGAAATTTTTGGGCTGGAAACGTTCATCTTCTTTTCTCTCCCATCAGCAGGAATTTTCTGAGTGGAGTTGTAAGAGGCGATGGGAGGCGCTTCGTCCTCTGAGCTGGGTCATTGCAGCCTTTGGAAAACAGATTGCCGGTCTTCTCTTGCTGTCATGCTGTTGCAACAGCAGTTGACAATGATTTGGGTGCAATGATGTCCGCGGGAGGACTTTTTGTATGCTGGGGATTCTTCTCTTTCCTTACGTTTGTGGAGGATAACCTCACGCAGGTCAGATGGGTCTGGAACGACCATGTTTGCTCCCTTGGTTTTGGAAGACTTTTGGGAACCACTTCGTCCGTTTTTCGCCGGGGGCTGGACTCGAGTGGTTCTGTACAACTTTCTATCAGAGGCCCATATAACAGTATGTAGAGCGCTCGAATGGTCAGAGGTTGGGACAGCCGACTGAGCTCGCCAAGCTCGCGCTGCCTTTGACTTCTTCACTTGAGCGCCCGAAGGTATATAGTAGAAAGAGTCAGAGTGATGCTGCAGAGAGTCAGATATATTCTCTTGAGCACATGAGAGATCGGGACCATAGGAGAGGCGATCGAAGACTGAGTCTGAGCTGCGAGGAGCAGGCAGTGTGCGGATGGAGTCAGCAGTCTTCATGCGGCTAGCAGTTGTAGCAGCATAGGCTTTCTTTATGCGATTGGAAGTCTCGGCCGTATGTGTTTTCTCCATGCGGCTGGAAGATCTGGCCGCAAAGACGTTCTTCATGCGGCTGGCAGTTTCAGCCGCATGAGCATCATGCATGCGGCTGGCAATCTTGGCCGCGTGAGTATTCGGCTTCTTCCTAGAGCACATAGAATCACTCTTTGTCCCTGCAAGTCCAGCATCGTAGTGCTTTCTTCTGCCGGACTTGGGGACAGCAGAGTCCTCTATGGCTTGAAGTGGGGCCGCATGAGAATCGCCTTCGCCATCTTGGACAGCAGAGAGTACTCCGTCTAGGGGTTGGGAAGGAGCAAATGATTTTGGCCTCCACTTTCTGCGAGCCTTCTCTGTGTGGATTTGCTTCTGGGCCGGACCAGCGCTCCCGTCGGAGAGCATTTCTTCAAAGGCCTGTTGGTCGAAGCAGACGACCATCTTCTGTTGTGTGGAGCCAAGTTTGGCTGCAACCAATTGCGTCACCAACTTCTCAGCCGTAGAGAAGTTTGTCCCCAGCAGAGTCGCCATCGTGTTTGCCATGAAATATAAAAGAACAGAACAATTATCGGAGGACCGGACTTTTACTTCACGATACAAACTCGCTTGTACAAAGAAAGCCTAGGGACGAAAGCCTAGGTACAGCAATCTAAGTACAATTGTTTATTTTAGATTCTGGGGGTGACGATAGAGGCTCAGGAAAGTGACGGCAGCTCTGCCTTACTCCTTGGACGATCGGGTGCAGCCTTGGCTCTGTAGAAGAATTGCTCGGCGTTGATGAAGAAATGCTCTCCTTTTGATCTCTGTGTATTCTCTCTCTGGCTCTCTGGATCTCTGTGTCTCTCTGTGTTTTTTATCCGAGAATCTCCTCTTTTTTTGTTTTTTCCTCCCTCGTGTCTCCTCTGTAAGGGAATGACACCTTGCTATTTATAGGAATAGGGTCATCATTAGGGTTTGCAATGATTGTCCCTTCTTGAAGTGGTGGCGGCCTGTTGATTGATCAATCTGGGCCATTAGTCTTGAGTGTGATGAATCTGGACCATAAATGTAGATTGAGCCAAATCCTATCAGTAATTAATACTGATTGCAATAAATCTCCATCATGATGATTTTTCGATATCTGTAAGTCTGAATGAATAAATTTAATTCATTCTTCCGCCACGTGTCCCAGATTATTGGGATTTGACCCAATCTTTGATTGCAATAAATCTGGGTTATTGAGATTGATTGGCTTTATGACACGTGTTCTGCCACGTGGCTTAACCGCGAGCCACTGAGAAAATCTGAGCCGCATGAGGATTGAGCCGCATAAGGCTGGCCACGTGTCAAGGCTGCTTGGGGAGTGGCCCCTGAATATTTGAATCGCATAATGATGATCTGGGCCGCATGAGCGTAGGCGGCCGCATAACGGGTAGCTTCTTCGTGAGTCGCATAGAGATAGTCCTCGTGAGCCGCATGGGGAGCCTCTGCTTGAGCCGCATAAGACAGCTTCGGCCTGAGCCGCATGGGACAGCTTCGGCCTGAGCCGCATGGGGAGTCTCTGCTCGAGCCGCATACGACTGTCCACGTGTCAAGGCCGCGTGGCACTTTCTGGATCTCGGGGGATTGTGTCAGAGATTTCCTTCATTTCCCTAGGAGTCTGCTATTATGATCGAGTCATAATTGTATTTTTGTTGTCAGAACTGTCACCTTGTCAGGGCTGTCAGCCGTTAAGGCAATTAATGCAGTACAGGACGAAGGAAAGAACTGTTTGCAAGCCACGTGGCTTCTCTTCTGAGCCGCATGGACCATATCGAGCCGCATAGACACTTAAGCCGCATGGATCCCTGAGCCGCATGAGCTCTCTGAGCCGCATGGAACTCCCTGGCCGCATGAATCTTTCTTTATTCTTTTCCATGCTTCTACATGAAGCTTCGGGTGAGCTTTAAAACAATGCCTAGTGAGGTGTCCTTTGGACTGGCAATGCCTGCAGAAGATTATGTTGTTGTCGTACTCTAGATTTTGCAAGTATGACAGTCCCCCGAGGTCGATTTGAATCTGATTGGGAGGGTCTGAAGACATGTCCAGTTCTACGCATATCTACGCGTAGTTACCTTTGGCTAAGGTGCGGGCTTCTTCTGCGATGGCCACCAGAGGTCCGAAAGAGCTCGCGATTCTCTAGAGAGCTGCGGGAGCGAAACAGACTAGGAGGAGGTTTGGGAGGGTGATCTATGCCCAGATGATCGTAGAATCGACTGCTGGGCTGAAGTCGACGGACCATTTGGTGATCTTGACGTTACGGGCTCCAATGCGAGTGGTGCCTTTGGCCCAGACTAAAGAGTAATCTAGGTCAGAGAAAAGATGGAGAAACAGGTGTTTTGGGTCTAACAGGGCCATCCTGTATGAGGAGGTGAGCCCCCAACCTGCGATCGCCTCTTGGATGATGGTTTTCTTGGGACACCCAGAGGGGAACTTCAGCACGAATGTCCTCGCGAAGCCGGTGAAGAGAGAGGATATCTCTGTCGAGGAGAATGGAACGCAAATGGGTTGTCCGTCGGAAGGACACTAGAATTCGATGTCTAGCAGTACGATATCAATGGGGGGGAGCAAATGTCGACCCGCGATCTGGTCTTAGGATCTCTGCAAAAGATTTCCAGGGGGAGTGAGCGCATGGTCGCGGGGGTGGGCGCATGACTGCCAGGGGGAGTGGGCGCATGGTCGCCTAGACAAGAGAGAGGGCGGATGTCTGCCAAGGGGAGAGGGTGCATGCCCGCCAGGAGGGTGGGCGCATGCTCACCCAGGGGGGGTATGGGGAGCAGGACCCAAGTCTGACGGGTCGGGGACGGGCTCATGGTCTCCGGCTTGGGACTAAGTCGGACCTGGCACAGTAGGCACATGCCCTCCCGAGAGAAGGGAAGGCGCATGTACGAGGGAGGGAATGGTAGGCGCATAGCCTCCCAAAGCAGAGGAGGGCGTATGGCTCCCCGCTGGCTGGAGTGGGGCGCATAGCCAACAACGGGCATGTGTGCGCCCCTCGGAGCCACGGGCGCATAGAGGGACGATGGCGCATAGCAAGCCACTCCGCCAATTATCACAAAATTTTTGGGAGGGAATTCAAAATTTGAATTCGAAGAAGGGCGAGGCGCTGATGGGCGGAAAATCCCAATCCCTGCGGATGTGGGCGACCCGGCGGCCCCACTACGCTGGACGTGCAAGAAGGGGATGATGCGGGGGGTCTCCGGTGGAAAAGGCCACCGGAGCGGGGCGGCACTAGGCGGCTTCATTCGCGGCTACTGGGATCTGGCAGGCAGCATCTCGGGGGAACGAGTGAGGGGTCGGAGGCGGTGGATGAGGGAGGCTACCGATGCTTAGGAACCACCCCGACAGAGGTGCGACCGACCAAGGCCTACTGTGCCAAGGTCCACACGAGCAACTTTGGCTGAGCCTCAATAGTGCGGTCGCTCGGGGCCTCTACGGAGGTTGCGGTGCTGCGTCTGCACGGGCATCTCGGGAGCGGAAGGGAAGGAGCTGGAGCCGGCCCGCCGTGGTGGCGCGGTCCGACGCCGAGAGCAGGCGGGGGGGAGTGCTCATGCGACCATAGGGAGAGCCAGGAGAGGGAGGAGTTTTTATATATATATATATACGAATGACCCCTAGCCTAGTGGTAGTGGTGAGGCATGCGGCCCGAGTGCTCAGGAGTTCGAATCCCAGTGGGAGCAATTTCGAAAACTAATTACCCTTTCTTCAAATATATATATATATATATATATATATATATTATATATATATATATATATATATATATATATATATATATATATATATATATTCTCGGTGTATCGACAGACTAACAACGAGTCAGTCATATTTAAATACATTCTGTACCATATGAGGTATCTCAAACTGCACATTGCCCGAGTATTTACAGATGGCTGAAGCACCGACCTATGGCTGGACCCATGGATTAGGCATAAGACTTTATTACAAAGCCTCGGACCACACTTGGTCCATGAGGCCAGGTGGGGCGAGCGGGTGAGTCGTATATTACGGGATGGACATTGGAGGCCAGATCTTCACCGAAGGGCACGTATAGAGGCTACAGACATCACATAATGCAAGATTAACACCTCCATTGGTCGAGACCAGTAGGTGTGGGCAGACACTCTAGAGACAGGATTCAACTTCTCCCATGTATCCAACATGTTCAGAGTATCACAAGAGAGAATGGCCAATGCTGGCATAGTCTAGATGTCAAGGATCCCACTCAAGATACAGCTGAGTTTGTATAAACTTGTCCTCAAACATCTGCTAACCAAAGATAGACTTCAGAGATTTAGAGTGCAGATAGACGACCTCATATGTCCATTATATCAGCAAGAGAGGGAATCGATAAAACACCTCTTCTTCAAATGTGATGCATCCAAAGGAGTCTGGCTCTCTCAAATTGCCAGGATGGGTTTTAGGCTATTACTGCAAAAAATATTGATGATGCGATGCAACGGATAGGGGATCGTGGTGGAGATGGGAGAAGGAGAGGACCAACTTGGTTTCGGGAGGCCTGCGCAAGGCTCTCTTCTGCACTATGGCATATATTGAGATAGCAAAACAACATGGTGTACTACGGCACAAAAACGATGCTTGTAGGCATAATACAAATGTTTATTATGATGTAAAGGGGATGGGCTTAGCAGGGGAATATCCCTGATGGATGTAACTTAACACTTTCTCAAAAATACAATTACCTGGTTCCATATATATATATATATATATATATATATATATATATATATATATATATATATATATATATATATATATGTATATATATATAAAAGAGACCTTAAAAGTGTTAAGTTACATCCATCAGGGACCTTAAAAAATATATATATATATACTAGCATATGTGCACGTGCCTTGCACGTATTTTAATATTTTTTTAATTAGTTTAGTAAGACTCTTTAAGAAGACCAAAGGGTAGTCTTCCTAATTACTATAAGTTGTCCTTATTAAAATTAATTAACTATTTTTAATTAGTATAAGTATGTAAGGGTATTTTCGGAATTCAAAAGTTTCACCATGTAAGTTTTCCTATTATATAGTAGAATAGATATATAAAAGAGACCTTAAAAGTTTTTCCCTCCGTGTTGCTGCGAAGGAGATTCGAGAGTGATTTGTAGGTCTTGGCGCCGCCGGCTGCTGCCATGGTGGTTCCGGGATCCTCAATATTCCCCCACACCCTTGTCCCATCCCCGTCTTTGCTCCCTTCTGGCCCCTCCATCCTTCTTCCCCCGCCCCCACATAACCCGCTCCTCATGTCCGGTCTGGCCCCTTCTGGGCTTTGCCCTCAGCTGGTAGTGCCAGCCTCGACCACCTTGACTTGTCTTCACTCGGCACCCCTGCTATGCATCCCCTCCCCCCTCGTGGTGACCCTCTGGTGCCACTGATCGTGCAAGGAGCTGGCCCTGCTCGCAAGTCCTTTGCAGTGACCGTAGCTGGATGTGCCCTCACAGACCCTGCTACTCATTATGCAGGCCCTTCGCTCGTTTTTCCATCTCTCCTCCTAGGTCCCCTGTAACTTTTGATGGAGCGCTGACGGTTGCTTTTGATGATACTGAAGTCGCCCAGCTTATTACCCCTTTTCAGTTGGCATTGATTGGGAAGTTCTCACACTCTAAGCCCTTTATTGCTGTGATCAGAGTAGCCATCGAAAAGATGGGTTTCATGGGAAAGATTGCCACCGAAGTCATAGACTCTAAGCATGTTTTGATTTGTCCATCCTTGGAAGCGGACTACCTGAGATTCAGATCGAAGGAGACCTGGTTCATAGCTCGCGCGTCGATGAGAGTCATTAAATGGACTCCGTAGTTCAACCCCAGCTGCAAAACTCCTCTGGCACCAGTGTGGGTCTCCTTCCCGTGCCTACCTCACTTCCTATTTGCAAAATCTTTAGTATTTTCCATTGCTCAGTATATTAGTACATCGTTAATGCTCGATAAGGCTACTGCTGAATTCACCAGGCCTGGCAGAGCCAGATTGTGTGTAGAAATGAACCTCATCAAGGAGTTCCCCAAACAGATTAGAGTCGAGCTCCCAGATGGACTCAGCTTCTGGCAAGTGGTAGAATACGAAGTGCTTCCTTCATATTATCTGACCTGCCTGCACCAGGTCATAGTAGGGAGGAGTACAGGATAGGTGGGGCAAAGGTTCGACAGGAGACCAACTGGGGCATCAGTAATGGGAAACATGTGGGGAAGGAGAGGGAGGAAGCTAGCAAACCGCTCTATCAGTTTCTGGGTAAGGACAAGAAGAGGTCTCATATGGTTCGCAAGCATGGTCCAGGGAATGTTGTAGGGATACGGGTTACTCAAGCTTCTGAGATTGGAGAAGATGTTGATCACAGTATGATGGGGAGCAACTCTGCCGTTCAGGAAACTGCCACTTCATCCGAGTCGGTTGCCAAAGAAATCCTTGTAGAGATGGCCTTTGTCGAATATAAGCACCCAGAGGAGGAAGTAAGATCTAGTACAAACGAGGTTGAGCGAACAGAAATGGAACAAAATCGATCCCGTAGTACTTCGAAAACTATGAAACATATAATGAGAAGTAGGCGGAGGAGAATCAAACAGAGAAAAACTAAGAACTCATCCCTATGCTTTTGAGATCGGTAGGGAAGCAACCTATTGACCCCCCTCTTCCTTCCGATCATTAATGTATAACATCATTGCATGGAATGTGAGAGGATGGCAAATAAGCCTTTGCTTAGAAGAGTCAAAATGCTATATAAGCTTCATAAAATCTCGATGTTGATTATTATCGAGCCCAAGATGGATAGAAAGAAGATTAAATCTTACTGTATGAAGATGTGACTCCCTGCAGCAGTAGCGAGATGTCATGACATCTAGATCTTTCATAAGCTTTACGATGTTGTCTCCTTGGTCAGTGACAGTGATCAGGAACTAACTGTTAGTATTGAGCATTCTTTCTTCACTAAAAAAACTCTTATCACTGCTATACATGGCAGCTATGAGTAGAGAGAGAGGTGCTCTCTTTGGGATCACCTTCTCCTTCTTCAAAAGTCCATACCTGGCTCTCCATGGATCTGTATTGGGGAATTTAATACGATTATGGATGAGGAGGAGAAGTTGAAGGGAGACCTTTGATTACTGCTGCAATGTTTGACTTTGTTGACTTTGCTATGAGTGCTAGACTCTCGACTCTGAACTCGTCGGGCACCATATTCACTTGGTGCAACCAACAGGTTGGAGAACGAAGACAAAGCTCGTGGCCTGACAGAGCGATGGTCGACTACAATTGGATGAATCTGGACATTGCTACATCGATTACCCATATTAATGTGATGGAGTCGGACCATGCTCTACTGTTGGTTGAGCTGAAGAAGAGTCCCCTCCCCAGGTGAAACCTTTTAAATTTTAAATTTTTGGATGAATGACTGCTCCTTCTCTGATGTTGTAAAGAATATATGGCGATCGGTCGACTGTGTTATTCCTCTTCTACGGATGGCTTGGCACCTTAAGGCCACTAGAAGAGCCCTGGCGGTGTGGAGCCGTGTGACCATTGGAGACATATTCAAGGAGGCTCGGAAGGTGGAGGACGTGGTTAAGGCGACGGAAGACACTTATCGGTCTGTGGACTCAGCCGACAACAGACAGGCTCTTAATTTGGCTATAGCGAGACTGAAACAAAGGCTAGTCATTGAGGATGACTTTTGGAGACATAAATTGAGAAGGGAATAGGACGAAGAGGGTGACAAGAACACTAAGTTCTTTTACGCTTGTATTAGGGGGCACAGGAACAACCTTGTTTTCCACAAGATTGTTGATGAATATAGTGTGATCAGGAATGAGCAGGTTGGCATTCAAGTGGCTGCTAGCACTTATTACTCGACTCTTTTCCAAAAAGAACTCGTTCATTTTGACGAATATTTCTTGAGCACGATTCCCTCTATTGTTACTGATAGGGAGAATGACTGTCTTGTGATGCTCCCTACGTTGGATGAATTGAAGGGCGTGACTTGGGATCTTAGCAAGGATAGTGCGGCCGGCCCGGATGGATTTACGAGCTCTTTCTACAAGTGTTTTTGGGACATTATTCAGCATAAAGTGTTGGATGCCGCGGTAGCTTTCTTTCGAGACCTCAGCTACCCTAAGGCCATTGCTTGCGCTAATCTGGTTCTCATCCCAAAATTGGATCACCCTTCCACCTTTTATGACTTCAGACCATTGAGCATGTGCACATTCCAGAACAAAATTATATCAAAGATTATCGCAAACCGGATGGTGGGGCTTCTTCCGAAGATCATATCCATGGAGCAGAGTGGCTTTGTAAGAGGTAGAACCATTGCTGATAGCATCATGCTTGTGCACGAGATAGTTAATTACATCAAACACCCGGGCATGGGAGGTAACATTACAATTAAACTAGATATGGAGAAGACATATGACATATTGGACTAGCAGTATATGATTTGGACTCTCAGAGCATTCAGATTCTCTGAAATCTTGATCGACATCCTTTGGAGATCTGTCTCAAATTGTTGGTTCTCTACGATGGTCAATGGGCAGGTGGCGGGCTTCTTCAAGTCTCAGCACGGGATTCGGCAAGGTGACCATCTTTCTCCTGCCTTATTCATCATTGTGGCAGAAGCACTCAGTAGGAACCTTTATCGGATAGGAAGTACGTCTGATTTCCATTACTTTCATACTGCTGATGGATGCCCGCACATCACGTATCTGGCGTATACAGACGACGTCGTTATATTTGCTTCGGGTGACATTGGGTCTGCTTCGACTATGTGTGATTTTCTTTCGAAGATATATGAAGGTCTCGGGGCAAAGAGTTAGCACCGGCAAAAGTGTCATCTATGTTCATCACTCGACCTCTACGGAGAAGATTGAGAGGTATGCTCGTAAAACGGGGTTCAGAGTTCAGGGCCCTCCTTTTGAGTATCTGGGATGCCCGATGGGATACGGGAGGACTAATATTTGCATGTTCGTGAAATTAGTGTCCAATATAAGACAAAAGTTTGCGAGGTTGCACAACAAAACCCTCTCCCCGGGAGGTAAGTTCGTTTTACTTCAGAGCGTTCTTTGCTCTATGCACATATATTTGTTCTCATCTTGTAACCCGCCGAAGAAGGTCCTGACTATGATTGAGCACATTTTTAGCGACTTCCTTTGGAGGAAGAAATACGGGGTTGGAAAGCAGATTTGGGAGAGTTGGAAGACTATGGCTTTCCCTACAGATGAAGGGGGTCTCGGTTTGAGGCATTTGAGTGATATCATTGACTCATTTTCTGTTTAAGTTATGGTGGAAGGTGTGGACTGGGTCATCTCTTCGGTGTAATTTTATGAAGGCGAGATACTATCAGAATACCCATCCTTCGAGGGTTGTATCTAACAGTAAAGCATCTGCCGCCTGGTGGCTCATTCTGTGTGGCAGAGTGTTGGGAGAACCCCATATCCATCTGACGGTTGGTAACAGGGCTTCGAGTCTCCTCTTCGAGAGGTGGACAGGGGTGGGGTTGCTCAACCTGATATGCCTGATTGCAGTGGACTCGCCCATCAGTATGTTGCGATCAATTGACGGGCATTAGAATAGGAAGAGGGAGGCAGCCATATTCGGCAAGGCGAGAGAAGATAGTATCGAGGCAGCGGGCAAGGTTTGCTCCCAGGCTGGACCGTTATAGGTGGGCCCCAGTTATGTCTGACACATTTTCGGTAACCTCCGTATGGGAGTAGATACGCATCAAGCAGCCGATATCCAGGGACAAGCACTTCTAGCAAGCTTGGATACCGACCAAATGGTCGATTTTGTGGTGGTGAGCGAGGAGGAAAAAGATTCCTACGATCGAGGTTTCTGAACAAGATGGGATTTAGCTTGGTGTCGTGGTGCTACTGCTTCTCGGAGCCGGATTATGAGACTATAGATCATGTTCTATCCCAGGGGCAAGAGGCTAAGGAGGTATGGGAGCATTGTGACGCTTTATGTAAGTTGGGGTCGACGACGGGAAGTATTATCGGTAGGCTTGACAAGTGGGGTTCTAATGGGAACAAGCACATTACATATATTGTGGCGGCTGCGGTGGTTTGGGTCCTATGGAAGAACTGTAACAAAGCGAGGTATGAAAATTATGCTTTCGACGGCACTCGTTTGGTATTGAAAATTGATCGACAGGTGGAGAAGGTAAAGAGGCAGTGTAAGCATTTTAGTGTGGCCAGTGGGTAATCTTTCTTGTTGTTTGGATTTTATTTTGGGGTGGAGTATTCCTTTTTGTGCTTTTTGGGGGGATACTTGTAAAGGCAGCCATCATTTTGGCCTTTATTTGATATAATATCTTCTTTCTCAAAACAATATATATATATATATATATATATATATATATATATATATATATATATATATTTGATCAACGACACATTTTATTCAATAAGGTCGAAAAGGCCGACCCTATACAAGTATACCATAAGGCGCAAAATGTCGATGCTTATACACGTACGCTGACAAAATAAGAGGCAAAAGAAATGCTAAATAAAACGGCCATACCGAGAAAAGGAGGGAGGTCCAGAAAATCGTCTGTCCATGCTTACAGAGGGATCTTCGTTTGCGACACTAATGAATGGTCTCCTATATCAGTTGGTCTGTATTGTACTGGTTTTCTTCGTATCTCATCTTGTTACCATTGTTCCAGATAACCCGAGTGGCGGCTACAACGACGATCTGGTGGCCATGGGACGCTGAAGCCCAGGTCGCCATGAGCTATTGAAAGTTCTCGCCTCCATGAGGCAATCTGCATCGCTGGAAAAGGGCTCTCCAGACCCGGATCGGTAGGTTCGCCTGTCTGAGGATGTGGTTGACTATTTTCGCTTGCCGATCCTAGCAGCATGTGCATGCTGAAGTAAGGCTGAAGCCGATTGTGTTGAGAGTGTCGTAGGTGGGGAGGATATTGCATAGGGATTGCCAGATATGGAAGGACCATTTTTTGGGGATGTAAGTCTGCCAGAATGATGCTATGGTAGGAGACGGGGCCGTGTTGCCAAGGATGACTTTTCTGGCCGAATTAACCGAGAATGCGCCACCATTAACGGGCGACCACTCGAGCTTTTCTTCGTCCGGTCCGATTCTCAAATCCTTACGTCGGATGTAATCGACCGCCTCATTTCCAGCCCATAACCGGACTTTGTCCCAATTCTAGGTGTTATTAGGAGCGTCCCATATGTCCTTGATAGAGCAGTTCCTAGGAGCCGTCGAATTGTTGGGGGGTAAGGTATCGCCAACCCAGCGTTCCCAAAATGGCGAAGCCTCACCAATGCCCACCTTAAGGCGAATCGCAGGTTCAGCGAGGGATCGCCCGATGAGAATGTGCCGTCAGGCCGCGGAGGATCTGCTGTTAGCGATGGCCGTAGACGGGTAAATGTGCTTGAACTATCTGGCCTTCATGAACCTGGACCATAAGTTCTTACTCGTACGAAGCAACCACCATAATTTTATGGAAAAACTGTTAATGATGTGGGCAAGTTTGGTAAAGCCTAGATCCTCCTTCCCGGTGGGACGAGCCAAGGTGTCCCAATTGGCCTAATGATGCATATCGTGACCGCCGCTGTGACCCTAGAGAAAGTTGCTGAAGATGCTCTTGATGTAGGATAGAACTTTCTTGGGGGGGAGCACGCAGCTAGGGTATACATGGGAATGAAGGTAAGGACATGGTTGTTGAGGATTATCTTGCCTCCCGAGGATAGAGTTGCATTGTGCCAGCCCTCGAGCTTTTTCCTGATACGAGTGATCAGGGAGTCAAAGATCCCGGTGTTTGATTTGTCGTACACGAGGGGACACCCGAGGTAGTGGAATGGATGGTGCCTGATGGGGAATGAGGTGGTGGTTGATATGCTGGTCGCTTGCTCTCTCCTAATATTGTGGTGGGTGTAGATGACACTTTTATCCCGATTGATCTTCTGCCCGGAGCATCCTTCGTATCTTTGGAGCGTATTATGGATGACTTCCACATATCCGACGTCTCCTGAAGAGAATATAAGGATATCGTCGGCGAAGGCCAGATGGGTGATGATTGGGCAGCCGCTAGCCTTATGGTAATACTAGAAGTTTAGGGTTCTCGCCATCTTGTTAAGGTTTCTGCTCAACGCATCCGCCATTATGATGAAGATGGTTGACGAAAAAGGGTCACCTTGTCTAACCCCCCGACTGGATTTAAAGAAGATGTCTGCTTAGGCCTTAATGACCATATAGAACCACGAGTTGCTGATCGATTTCCACACGACGTAGGTCCAGCTTTCGGAGAATCCGAAGGCTCTGAAGACCCAGATCATAAATTGCCAGTCCAGTCTGTCGAAGGCTTTCTCCATGTCCAATTTGATAGCTATGTTGCCCCTCTTACTGGTAGCTTCATACAGGTGATAAGCTCTTGGGCCAACATGATGTTATCTTGAATATTCCTTCCCCGTACAAAGTCACTCGGCTCCTGCGAGATGATCTTAGAAAGAAGTCCTGCCATACGGGAGGCGATAACCTTAGATATGATCTTTTTGGTGAAGGTACAGAGACTAATTGGGCGAAAGTCGTAGAAGGTCTCTGGCTTGTCTTTCTTTGGGATGAGGATAAGGTGGGTGCTCATGATGGCTCTGGAATAAGTAGCTCCCCGGAGGAAAGCGGAGACCGCATTGTGGATGTCAACCTTGATGATGTCCCAGCATATGCGAAAGAAAGTCCCTAAAATTCTGTCTAGCCCAGGCGCACTGCGTTCGTCAAGGGCCCAAACGGCTTCTTTTACCTCATCCTCTGAAGTTGGCTGTTCGAGCAAAAAGTTGTCTGTGTCGCTGATAAGGTGGGGAACCTCGCCCAGGAAGGTGGTGTCTTTAAGGACCATTTTCTTGGGAAAAAGTTTGGAATATAACTTCGCTGCCTCAACTTGGATACCCTTTTGATCGCTGATGCTGGTACCGTTGTCAGTGGTAATCTGATGGAGAGTGATGGAGAGTGAGATTTTGTCTGCACCCATTCACGCAGGCGTGGAAGGAGCTCGAGTTTTTGTCCCCTTCGTTGTCCTATTTGATCCTAGCTTTCTGCTTCCAAAATTCGGTCTCAATTTTCAGCCTGAATTTGAGGATATCTTTGGTGAGATTAAGAGCCTGCCTAGACTCCGACGAACAGTCAGTCATGTATCTGGCTTCGGCCCGGGTCACGTCGTCCTTCGCCTGACGAATGGCTTGGAAGATATCACCATAAGCTTACTTGCTCCAAGCGGCTAGAGCTTTCCTCGTGGTCTGCAGCTTGTTGGCTACCCGATTGAGGGGATCGAGAGATTCTGCTCTGTTCTATGCTTCCGTGACTACCCCCAAAAATTGGGGGTGGTTGGTCCAGAAGTCCAGGAAGCGAAAGCTCTTTCTGAACTGGTTGGAAGTTCTTATGATACCAACCATCAGGGGGGGCGTGATCGGATTTGGTGGCATTAAGGTGGGAAAGCTTGGAGGTAGTCCACATACCTAGCCAGTGAGTGTCGTTAATGCCCTATCGAGGTGGAAGAATTGCCGACGGTCACCTTCCTGCATGTTGCACCAAGTGAAGGCGTTGCCTATGAACGGGAGGGAGGTGAGGTAAGAGTTGAAGATAAAGTTGTTGAAGTCTTGCATGGCGGAGAGAGGGGAAGGGCGACCTCCAATCTTCTTTTCTCTGCAAGTAATAACATTGAAGTCCCCGATGCAAAGCCATGGGAGGTGTTGGTTGTGGTGTTGGTGTCCAGGAGGTCGTTCCAGAGCTGTCTGTGCTCCGCGATGTCACAACTGTCATGAACCGCAGAAAGGACGACGCGTTTGGAAATCAAAGGATGTTTCATCCATCAAGAAAGGGCTTGCCTGGAGTATTGGATAACTTCGATTTTGATGGCCTTGGAATAAAGGATCCAAATGTCTCCACTGTCGACAATGGCCGAGGGAAAGCCTAGTTGCAGTTGAATGGATTTGAGCCTCTTGTAGGGTATTTTGGTTCAAGGATGATCAAGATGTCGATCTTATGAGTTTTCTTAAGGCTGACAATTCTTCTCATAGTAGGTTTGTTCGCCAGACCGCGAACATTTCAGGAGAGAATGTTCAACATTAATAGAGCTTTGGGTGGGGTTGGTTGGTCCGCTTTGCAGCGGACCTGGTATGCATAGGCGGGGACTTTATGATCCCTTTTATTTTTGATTTCCTGGTGGAGGTGGATGCTGTTTCTACCTTCTTGGACGAAGTGCCAATGGAGGAGCCCTCGGAGCGTTTTGTGGGTGGGTCTGATTCTCCGACTAAATCGAGGTCGAGTTGCTCCGGCGGGATGAGGAGGGAGTCGTCGGTGATTCCGATCTGGTCATCTTCCGCTTGGAGAGGGAATCCGACGGCGAGGACCTGACGACCTCTAAGAGCCTGCTCAGGCCCAAGGATGGCCAGTGCATCAACGACGAAGTCGTCGTGCGCTGTTGGAAGGTTGGTAGCGTTCGTAGGGGGTAGGAAGGAGCCCTCTGCATCCTTTGGGGATTGGGTGTTGTGTTCTTCAGAGTCCGTTCCTGGTGCCTTGTCGAAGTCAGCAAGAAGAGCCGTATCCTGGAAGGATTCAATGGCTTCTGTCACGAGGGCGTTGAATTGGTTGGACAGTGAAAGGTTGGGTGGCTGGTATGGGATCCCTACTTTTTCTGCTGAGTTGGCTTTACTGGATTTGCCTTCGTTGGAGTTGAATCCAGTGTGGGAGTTCGGAAGAGGAAACAGGGGTGGTTGGTCTTGTTTTTGATGTTGGGTCCCTTTAGAATCGGATGCTATTCTCTCTGGTTTCTTCCGAAGCTCCGGATGGAGATGGAAGCAATGCTTCGACAGGTGACCCCGCAAATGGCAGTGAGTGCAGAAGATTATGTGATTGTCGTAGATGATTTGCTGAGTGTGAGTTTGGTTGCTAACTTTTATGAGTATATGATTGGGGGGATCTGAGGTGAGGTCGAGCTCCAAACATATCTTTGTGTAGAGTACTTTAGTGAGTTGCTGGTTTCTTCAGCGGTGGCTACGTAAGTCCCAAAGGAGTTGGCTATTCTCCTAAGAGCCGCTGGAACGAAACAAATGAGGTGGAGATTGGGTAGGGTGACCCAGGCGGTGACCTTCGCGGAGTCTTACTTGGTGTTAAAGTTGGATGACCACTTTATTATCTTCATCTGGTGGGAATAGATCCTTCCGGTGCCTATGGACCACACCGTCCTGTGGTCCAGGTCGGAGGATAGGTGTAGGAGAATGTGTCTCGGGTCGAGGGAGGCTACCCTGTACTCAGCCGAGAGCCGCCAACAAGCTATAACCTCTGCGACCCTGGCGAACTTGGGGCATCCAGAAGAGAATTTGAGGACGAAAGAGTAGGGGAATGAGGTGGCCAGAGTAGAGAGTTCCTGGTCAGAGAATGGCACCGTCGGCATGGGGGGTGTCGGGTAGTCGACTACGGGTAGCGGGACGTCCGGAAACAGGAGTCCCTGCTTGGGAGGCCTGTCAGGACGAAGGATGTCTGCAAAGGAAGGAGTCGGGCAATGAGAAGCGCCAGAAGTAGGAAGAGCCGGAGGAGGGGAAGCGCTCGAAGAAGTAAGGCCCAGAAGAGGTTGGCTAGCACCCTGAGAGGAGGAGGGATGGCCCCTGGGGATCCCAGGTTGCGCACGAGAGAGAACCCGGACAGGCTACCCAATGGAGAGGCCCGGAGACTCTACAGCCCTAGGGAGGAAGAGAGCGAGAGAAAGGGGATGGGGCAGACCACTAGGAGACCCAGGGTGCACTGGGGGCCGGAGCTGGGTAGCGCCCAAAAGGAGCGAGGGATAGGATGGCCCAAGACAAGTGCGGCACCGCCAACACCCGGCAGGGAAGGGAGGAGGATGGATGGCCTAGGAGGAAAAAAGAGAGGCTGGCCGTAGGGGTCCTGCCGACCAGCAGCACGGACCGTCGGACACTGCAGACCGACAGCGTCGGAAAGCAACATCACGTCGACAAGCGAGGGAGGATCTGGCGAAGTGGGCGGAAGAAGGTGGAAAGGGTGGAGGTGGGACTGGGTAGTGCCCACTCCGGCGCAATCGGCCCAAATGGGAGATGTGAAGGTATGGGATGGGTTGCGCCCACGCTCGGCACAAACGGGGGAAGGAAAGGGGGGTGGGTGGGTTGCGCCTAAAGGGACCACCGTAGGAGGCGCAAGGGGCTAGGGGCAAAACTCCCCATAAGGATGCGCCTGAACCAGCAACTGCTGGGAAGCGCCCGAGGGGGCAACGACCTCACTGTACCAGGTGGCACCCACGAAAGGGGGCTCAGGTTGCGCAGATCCGGAGGAGGCTCAGGCTGCGCCATGCCGGAGGGGACCCCAGGTTGCGCCAACCCGGATAGGACCCCAGGTTGCGCCAACCCGGAGAGGACTCCAGGTTGCGCCAGCTGCCGATCTGCCTGGGTGCGCCAACCAGTCATATATATATATATATATATATATATATATGGGGGGGATCGGGAACCCCGTCGCCCTCGACTGTTAGATCGAAAAGGTGCACGCGGATCGGGAGCCCCGTCGCCCTCGACTTTCGGACCGAGCGGGAGCCCGCGGGGTCCCCGCACAGTCCCACCTATCTGATGGTGCGGGGGCGAGGCTTTGACGGGGCTCCGCGAACGATATATATATATATATATATATATATATATATATATATATATATATATATATATATATATATATATTTCCCCTATGTCTGTGTGTGTGTGTGTTTTGTGTGTGTGTGTGTAATGCTAGAATACAAGCATGTATCGATACATCCCATACATTTGCATTTTGAAATTATGAAAGTGCAAGAAAGTCCTTCTAATCTGAACCAGTGGATCAACAATCAATAGTTCAGATTTTGCTTGTGTCGATACACACACACACACACACACAAATATATATATATATATATAATATATATATATATATATATATATATATATATATATATATATATATATATAGCAAAAAAAAAATATATATATATATATATAGCATTTTACTGAGCGAAGGCAAGCTCCAAGTCAGGTTACAAAAACATCAACAACCGATTATTGCAACTCCAACGGATTCATAGGTGCACGCCTACGAACTTCTCTCTGCCGTTGCTCCTTCGTGAAAGCAAATTCTTCATATCGCCACTTGTTGCGATTCTTCCACAACACCCAACAAGCAGCCCCTACGACGATCTCCTTAAGGTGAATATTCCTCCTCCACCAGCAAAGAAATTTGCCTTGGATTGTATCCGCTCTACCACTGATCTGGAAAACTGATTCTAATTTATGCTATACTCCTAAAGCCACTCTCCTTCACGAAACATATGATCAAGAGTCTCCCTATTTGGAACTTCACAGTAGTGACATTTCGAAGCCAGAGTGAAGCCTAGACTCCAAATATGTTTGAATTGCGGCCTCAGCAACGACGACTACTTGGAATGTCGCAATGTCGATGTCACTGAGAAACATCAAGTAGAGAAAGGAGACCATACCCATCCCTGGTTACCATTTTCAGCACCCCCACCATAAATCTGTTTCCTTTCTCCCTGCCTACAATCAACCTCTTCCATATATATATATATATATATATACATATATATATATATATATATATATATAAATATATATATATATATATATATATATTATAAATGCAATCTAATTATTTAAGATCCTAAAATATATATATATATATATATATATATATATATATGTATATATATATATATATATATATATAATATTATAAATACAATCTAATCATTTAAGATCCTGAAAAAAATATATATATATATATAGTTTTTGTTTTTAAATTAAGGGAGTAGCGGAGGCGATTCCCCTCCGGATCAAGGGATCCCCCAAAATCTGCGGCGAAAAGATGGAAGTTCGTCGGAAAATTTTACGACGGAAGGATGGAAAGATGAGGATCGACGAGATGATGATAGAATCAATGAAGCAGGGGTTGGACCACGGTGGACAGGCATAGGCGACAAAAACCAAAGATGAATAAGGAGACATGGGGTCGGGAAGGAGGACAGGATCTCGGGAGAAGACCAACATGGCCGCGCTATGGAAACCGATCGACAGTAAATCAGACTCATGCGAGGGATGGAAGGAATACAGGTCAGGTACCCCTTCATGGTCATATGGAAGCGGGGAAGGATGTATCTAAAGGAAGAAACAACACAGTGACTCCCACAGCCCTGTCGACCAAGGACGCGACAAGAGTAACTCTTGGGAAGGAGACAAGAAGCATATTGATGGAACAGGTCACGAAGGCGAACCAACGTCGGCAGCCAACGCCAAAAGCAGGGGCACAACCTAAACCAGTTTCCTGGGCAGATCTCTGCAAGCCTACAACGACACAGGGAGAGACCGACCTACATTATATTGAACCAACCATAATTAGTGGAGTCAAGGTAGCAGAAATTACTGATGAAGATATACTGGAGACCAGGAAATACTAAAAGAATACCTTGGTTCTATATGTTATGGGGAATCGCCCCTTCTATGGGCACTTAAGTGCATATGCGATCCGCGAGTGGAGACCGAAAGGAGACAGAAATATTCTCAAGAGAGAACGGATTTTATTTTGTTAAGTTCTCCTTGGAGGAGGATCTGACACGGATCCTTGAAGGCGGTCCATGGACTTTTGATGGGCGTCTGATTATTCTAAAATGGTGGCGACCGGAGACTAACTTTGAGAAAGACAGGCTAACGTCTATCCCGATATAGATTCGACTGTCATGGCTATCACCTTAATTATGGAGTATTCCCTCGATCATGAAAATTGCTAGCATGGTAGGGACCCCAATTAGGACTGATATTCCTACGGCGAGACGGCAGCGACTATCCTATGCCCGTATTTTCGTGGAGATAAAGGTATTAGATATCTTGCCAAGGAAAATAGACATTGTTCTCTCCTCCGGGGAGTGGATCTCCTAGGACGTCGGATATGAATGGGTGCCCCCATATTGTTCGGGGTGCGAATGCTTCGGACACACATTAGTCCAATGTAAGGACGCTGAGGAAAAGAATAAGGGAGGTGCAGATCAGAGAGAAGTAGGGGAGAATGCTGAGGAGCAGAGAGATTCTCATCAAATGGAAGTAACTTCGGAGGAGCTGATAGCAGAAAAATAGGGGGAACAAGAAGACATTGAGGAAGTAATGCCAGATAGCATAATGGTGGCTCCAGCTTCAATCTTGGGCAAGCAGAGAGAATCAGAGGCAAATTTTCTGAACACTGCTAACCCCCTGACGTTGATTCCCTATGGCAATGCCTCCGCAGAGGAGGCGACCAACCGATTAATGGGAGGTCAGCCGGGTCAGTTCAACTCAGACCCAGAAGAAGGAGATAGGGAAAGAGCGGCGAAGAAGATTGCTCCGAACAGTCAAAATCTAGGAACACATCAGAAAAGAGAAGAAAGGAGTATGGACACAGGCAACGCCCCCGAGGGGTCATTAGAGCTAACAAGAGATAATTCGGACTGGATTCGGCAGATGGCGGAGGTCGCGCAGATAAACCCTACGAATAGAGATAAACGCAGAGAGCAGGACAACCGAATAGCCCCCTCCCCCCATCCCAGGGAGAGAGGGGATGGGCCAAGGGATACTCCCCAAAATTAATTAATGACAATCGTCACATGGAATGTCAGAGGAGCAAACTCTATAGGTAGATGGAGGGAAATCCTTTCCGAGGTTCGCAGAAACAAATGTTCGATTGCTACTATTTTAGAAAGCAAGATCAAGGATGAGAGAAGGATCAATAGCAGGACCCCATCCCAGTGGTCAGGTGTTCATAATCTGAACATTAGCGGGATGGCTCGCATATGGACTATGTGGGACACTCGAATTTGGACTAGTCAGGTAAAATTTACTTCTGAGCAACATATTGTTTTATTGCTAACAAACAAAGGTGGTTTAAAGTTGGTACTAGGGGAAGTCTATGGTCATAATGATCGGCGACGGCGCTTTCAACTGTGGAAGGACCTCATTAGAGTCTCGACAGAAATAGAAGATAATCTCCCATTAGTATTCTGTAGAGATTTTAATGCGATGTTAGCGGAGGATGAGAAAGTGGGGGAAAGACAAGTTCCAGCACCTATTTTGGCCGACTTTCAAGACTGTTTACTCAGCTCGAGTTTATCGTGTATGGCCCGGGAAGGAAACATATGGACTTGGAGTAATAGTTTCGCTCAAAATAGGGTAGTCTGCCAGCTGGACATGGCCCTATGTAACAACAAGTGGCTCGAGATGTTCCCCTCCGTCAAGGCAGAGGGACTTCATTGTGGTACAAGTGATCACATCCCCATTCTAATCCGGCTGATAGAGGATGCAGCTCCCCGCAGACGCTCGTTTAGATACAATAACACCTGGCCGAAGGAGGAAGGTTATGAAGATGCTGTGGCTAACACACTTGGGGCACACATCACAGGGAATGCTCAGTTCGTAATGGTGCAACGCTTGAGAGCGGTTAAGCAAGCCCTTAAGTCTTGGAATAAGGCCCGTCCTCCCTCTAAACTTAACGAACTGGAAGAAGCTCTTAAACACATTCAATCCCAGGTTCAGAGAGACGCTATGAATGCATCTCTAGTAGGAGAGGAGTTCAACTTCAGGACCAAGTTCGAAAAGCCAGATTCCACGAGGAGGTGCACCTTCAACAACGAGCCAAGTGCTCGTGGCTCAAAGACGGCGATCAATGCTCAAAGTTCTTCTACGCCACAATTAGAGCCCGCCAGCACAGGAATGCCCTTACCACCTCCTCAATAGCGACGGAACAAGGGCGTCGGATGATCGAGTGATATCAGAGGAGGCCGTAGGATTCTATACCTCCCTATACAACCAGACTGATTATATGACTTCTTTTTCGGTCACAATATGCAAACGCAAAGTCACTGATGAGGGCAATAGAGTTCTGAAGCAAGACATCTCTATGGAAGAAATTGAGCAGTACTTGAGAGAAGCTGATCCTAACAAATCCCCCGGGCCTGATGGGTTCAATATTGCCTTCTACAAAAAACACTGGGAGACGCTCAAACATCACGTACTTGAAGTAGTACAGGACTTCTTTAAGAACGGGCGACTTCGGAAACAACTGAATCATACTTTTCTGACATTAATCCCCAATAAAGAAGGGGCAAAAAGGGTTAGGAGACTTCCGTCTTATTGCTTGTTGCAATGTGTTACATAAATTTATTTCACACATTATGTGCGCCAGAATGCAGGAAATTCTTAAGGGTCTTATATCGGAGAATCAATCGGCCTTCATCAAAGGCTGATCAATTGCGGAGAATTGCTTACTCGCTCATGAACTCGTCCGGGAGTTCAATAAAACCGAGGGAAGAAAGAGCTGTATTAAGCTGGATACCAGGAAAGCCTATGACACTGTAAACAGAGAGTTCGTGTGTCAAATTCTTCGAAGCATGGGGTTTGAATCTTGGTGGGTCGATAGAATCAGAGAGTGTATCACCTCACCCATATTTTCGATCCTGATAAAAGGACAACCCTGTGGTTTCTTCGACAGCAATCGGGGACTTTGGCAGGGAGACCCGTTATCTCCGTATCTCTTCACCATAGTAATGGAATAATATACTTGCCTGATGGATATGGCTATTCATCGAAAAAGGTTGACCCCCTTTTTCCAGAATGTCTCTCCAATAGTTTCTTATTTGATTTATGCAGATGACCTGCTAGTGTTCATCGAACCAACTAAGAAGAGTCTATCAGCGCTAAATGAAGTGCTGGCAGGCCTCCACCTGTCAGGCCTCCACCTGAATAGGGAGAAGAGCCAAATATATTTGAATAAAGACTGTCCTGAAAAAGAATGGTGGCTGTCTCTTCTCCAAATTGATATGGGACAACTTCCAGTCAAATATCTCGGCCTGCCACTGTCTATTAATTATGCGAATGAGGTGGACTGCCAGGGGCTTATTTAATATGTTCAATCCTGGCCAGATGGATGGCAGGCTCAGCTCCTATCGTTCGGAGGAAGATTAGAACTGGTAAGATCAGTTATATATGCCATAACCTGTTATTGGTTACAGGCTATTCACATCTCCGAGAAAACCCTGCAGAAGATTGAGAAACTCTGCGCTAATTTTGTATGGCACGGAGGATTACATACTATTTCCTGGGACGAGCTATGCCAGACGAAGGATGAGGGAGGGGTTGGTATCCGCTCTCTGTCGACACTCCGAGATGTTGCACTCCTTAAGATGGCATGGAGGCTGATCGATATCAATTCCTATGGACGAGATGGACGAGTAGCAGGTATACTCGCACCAACAATTTTTGGACTCAAGACATTAACAATAACTTCTCAGTGACTTATAAAAATATTCTCCGCATCCGACCCAAACTTAAAGGGTGCATTACTCGGGTGATACACGATGGTTGTACTACAAATTTATAGAAAGACCCATGGCTCAATCAACGAAGTATGATCGAGAGGTGGGGTTGGCCAACATTTGACATATGTGGTCGGGATGAGCAAGTATCCATTCTTATTCACAACGAAAACTGGCAAGTTGAAGATCGCCCAGTAGGGCAATGGCATGCTGCTGAAATCGACAACATCCAAATACATCCAGATGAAAGAAGTGATCGGTGGGCCTGGTTAGACTCTAGCAGCGGGCGCTTCTCGACAAAGATGGCGTACGAACAACTCCGACAATGATGACAGATAGTTAGCTGGGCAAAATTGATATGGGATCACAATGTGGCTTCCAAAATGAAACTATGCATGTACAAGGTGATACACGATCGACAACTCACCA
This sequence comes from Iris pallida, assembly GCA_029216955.1. Taxonomy (NCBI): domain Eukaryota; kingdom Viridiplantae; phylum Streptophyta; class Magnoliopsida; order Asparagales; family Iridaceae; genus Iris; species Iris pallida. The sequence continues at coordinate 12,908,106 of JANAVB010028000.1, read as the reverse complement.
AGGAACGGCTGATCCGACTCGGCATTACGATCGACAATCAGGCATGTGTTCTTTGCGGCAGGGGAGTGGAATCAAGAGACCATATTTTCTTCCAATTTCATACTTCAAGTTTTATATGGAAGCATGTGAAAAATAGCTTGGACATGCCTGGCTCGGGTCAAGCAAGGCTACAGGTCATTTTCGAAGAGATCGCATCTTTGAAAGGGAGGAGAATAGCTGCATACAACAAAGCCCGGATCAAACTATTATTAGCCGTGTGGCATGTTTGGAGGGAAAGAAACAGACGTGTCTTCGAGGGAGTGGCTACCTCTGTACATGGTATCATTCATAACATTAAAACAGATGTTAACATTATGGGTGGATAGAGGAGATCCGTGTATATGGAGTGACAGCGTCTTGGCTTTGTAACACAAGTTTGTTCTTTTTATCAATAAATTAGTACCTTTGCTTTAAAAAAAAAGTTTTTGTTTTTATTTTTTTTCAGGATCTTAAATAAAAACAAAAACTATATATATATATATATATATATATATATATATATATATATATATATATATATATATATATATATATATATATATATATTCATAACATTGAAACAGATGTTAACATTATGGGTGGATAGAGGAGATCCGTATATATGGAGTGACAGCGTCTTGGCTTTGTAACACAAGTTTGTTCTTTTTATCAATAAATTAGTACCTTTGCTTTAAAAAAAAAAAATTTTGTTTTTATTTTTTTTCAGGATCTTAAAAAAAAAAACTATATATATATATATATATATATATATATATATATATATATATATATATATAGTTTTTGTTTTTGTTTTTATTATTTTCAGGATATTAAATGATTAGATTGCATTTAATATCCTGAAAATAACAAAAACAAAAAAAAAAAAAAAATATATATATATATATATATATATATATATATATATATATATATATATAAATATAAATATATATATATATATATATATATATATATATATATATATATATATATATATATATATATATATATATTTCATTTCAAGCTAGTAACCAAGACGACAGGACAAACATCAATTCAAACCTAAGGACTGAAACCAAATGACAGAACCAAAACCAGATCAAAAAAGCATAACCATTGAAAAGGAAACTCATATTTTCGGGAAATTAGTTCCTCCAGTTCCCATCAGATCCACCACCTCCCTACGAGTATCCATCGTCGTCGCCTCCATATCTACTGCCGCCACCATCATGACGAGCACCATTTCCGTCGCCACTGCCATTGTAACCACTGTCGCCTCCGCCACTTTTGAACCCACCACCGCCACCGCCACGCGACTGGCCTCATTAATGGTGATACTCCTCCCATCGAGGTTCTGTCCGTTCAGCCCCTCGTTGGCGTCCTTCATCGACTGCTCGCTGTTGAACGTCAAGAACTCGAACTCCCTCGACCTCCCTGTATCGCGATCGTTGATAATCTTGGATTCGATGACCTCACTGATGGAGCTAAAGGCCTGCTCGAGGGAGCGGTCGTCGGTGGCCCAAGCGAGGCCTACGACGAAGCAACGAAACTCAAAATCAGCACTAGCCATGGAGGAGGAAGAAACCCTAGATCTGGGAATAAAGAGGGGATTAGGAATCCACCTCTGGATGAAAGAGCATTATATATATATATATATATATATATATATATATATATATATATATATATATATATATATATATATATATATATATATAATACTAGAATACAAGCATGTATCAATACATCCTATACATTTGTATTGTAAAATTATGAAAGTACAAGAAAGCCCTTCTATTCGGAACCAATCAATGGTTCAAATTTCGCTTGTATCCATACACATTTGTGTGTGTGTGTGTATATATATATATATATATATATATATATATATATATATATATATATATATATATATATATATATATATATATATATATATATATGCTTTTTTTTGAAGCAATGTGTAGATGTGGTGAACTCGCCTCCGGTGGGCCTTGAACTCCGACCACTTGGGCCGCATGCATTTCTCTTAGGATTTATATTTCATACAACAAACTCTACCCACGAATATAATCGTTTGTAAAATGTTGGGTTATTTAGACTTTGAGTCTCGAATAAGTTATGATATTTGTGTTTGAGACTCCATAGTAGAGATAATTAGTGTTCGGGTAGCCAATAAGACCTAATATTTGTGTTTGGGTATCCGTAATAGACATATTTAGTGTTTGAGTCTTGGATTAACGGTTAACTCTTAAAACATAACTAAAATATGAAGAAAAAACTAAAAAAAAAGAAAAAAAACTAATAAAAAGAGAAAAAAACAAAAAAAAACTAGAAAAACGAGAAACATGAAAAAAGAAAAGAAAAAGGAAAAGGGAAAACGAGATAAAAATGACGAAATAAAACGAAAAGAAATAGAAAAAAGGTAAAAAAAAATACTGAAACAAAAAAATGAAAAGGATTAAAGGCTAAATAAATAATAGTTTATTTTTTTCCGAGCAAAAAAAAAAAAAAAAATCCACCTATTCTTAAGGGATAGGATTTCTGTATTTTGTAGGTAAATTATTTATGCGAGCACTAGTAATTCTCGAAAATATTACCTTTTAACCGAAAACAAACATGGGAATAGGTTTCCGTAATAAATTTGTCCGAAATATTTGTATTTTAGGTCTCGTTATTTTTGGACAAATTTATTTTCTGAAATTACGAATATCTGGAAATTTTTATTCCCATAATAAATTTATTCATGTCTTCTTTCATTTTTTTTTCCTTTTATGTTATTTCGATTTTGTATTCTTTTTTTTTTTTTCCTTTTTTCCTACTCTTGCTTTGTTTTTTTCATTATTAGTTGGATTTGATTTATGTCTACTATGGAGACACAAACACAAGTATTCTAACTTATTGGAGACATATATATTAATTATGTACATTATGTAGACTCAAACACAAGTATCCTAGCTTATTGGAGGCCCAAAATACTGATTGCGTCTATTATGGAGACCCAAATACAAATATCCTAACTTATTCGTGATCCAAAGTCTAAATATTCCTAAAATGTTTGTCTAGGTAAGTTTTATTTTCTCTGAGATAATTGAAATGTGGGAAAAAGAAGAAGAAAAGTTAAGCTAAATTTCATCAAAATACCATCAACTGTCACAGTTGCAAATTGCATTTATGGACTTCCACATTTTACAACTTGATATCTAAATTTTCACATTTGTACATTAATACCAAATGTCGTTTACTTTGTACCATGAGCTATCGTTTATTCTACATGTTACTAGATAATATATGATACTTTATCAAAAGGAAAATTTTGACATTTGTCCCATTTAGTCATAAGAATTTGTATCTGCATCTCACTTCTGTGTTTATTAGATTTACATTTCATTTTTTGTCATGAAAAATATGTAATGATTGTTTTTTGTAAAAACCAAATATTTTTTATGACAAAAAGTGGAATATAAGTCTAATAAAAAAAATTGAATTTGAATACAAAATCTTACAATAAGTGAGGCTGATTTTAAAAAAATTCCTTTATAGTACTATGCTTAAAATAAGAAAACAATTTATGACATCTAATAATTTGTGTATTAATTTTTAAACTTAGAAATTTATAGTAGCTAGTAGTAGTTCTTTAAAAGTTTATAATAATAATTTACAAATGTATAAGCTTTTGGTATTTCGTTGAAAATTAGGTATTTTTTATTGAATACAATTAACTGCATCGAAAAAAATACAATTAACCAAATAGGTCCGATGTCAAAAGCAGATTAGTTACCGAACTCGAGTGACTCTTGTGGTTACCGAGAAGAGGGATATAAGATCCCTGCTGGACGACGAAAAATCAGTGGATCGAACCACGGGAACATATTATTTCTTCTATTTATTTGGTGAAAGTTGGAAACAGTAGGTCCAACAGACATATAATGTAGAATGTACAAAGTTCTGTACGTGCCGAGCATTAAAAAAAAGAAGCAGATTAGTTACTCGGTGACATAATATTGATTATAATATAACACAATGTTTTAAAAACCGGACCGGACCGGCCGGTTCAACCGGTTCACCCGTGAACCGGTCGTTTTTCCGGTCCGGTTCAATATTGACCCGGTTTTGTTTAAAAGTTTGTATTTTTGTAAAAAACTAATGGCCATAAGGGATTAATTTGGACCACTTCAGTTAACCGAGTGGTTGAACCACTGGTTGAACCAACTGGTTGAACCAATTTGACCCAACCCAGTGCCTTGGCCGGGTCAACCACCGGTCCGGTTTTTAAAACATTGATATAACATGATGAATAATAAATAGTTCTATTTCCAACAAACCTTATAGCTGTCCCTTTCTTTCATTTAAAGTCGATTTTATGACTGTTTTGACATGGTCTTCATATATGTTCGTAAAAGATTTGAATTCAGTAGTGATTCATGATTGTTTTATATTGTTTTGCCGAAATATACAAGTGAAAATATTCCTTTGTTGCAGCACCGCTATCTATATGTTTCACATAATTTGAATTGTAATAAAAAAGCGAGCATATTAATTAAGCGAGCATTACCAACTCCACACCGTCCCCAAAAAGAAAAAAAACATTACAATGATTACAGGGCAATTGCCACTTTCCCTTTGATTAGAGCATCTCCAACCCTATTATCTTCTTAAGTCTTGTGAGTCTTAGGTGGCTCCTATGTAGCACGAGCCACAAAACAATGTCTTGTTTATGTGGCAAAATTATATCTCAAAAGACAATGAGATAGAAAAATTCTCTCCAATGCAAAAGTATTGAGGAGACAATAAAAAGTATTTTTTTCTAACTTCCAAGGCAACTTTTAAGACAACTACTCATCTTCTTTCATTTTTAGTATATTTTTTATTCATAATTGATGACATGGAAGAGAAGACATTGTCAAGTGCATTGTCTAGAACAAGACAATCAACTTCACAATGTCTTCTTTAATTTTTGCCACATAAGCTTCATAATTGACTTGACAATTGCATTGGAGAAGAACTTTTGAATAAAATTTTGTTATTCCTATGTGGCATTCCTTTGATTAGGTTTTAGCTGTAGCCGGCTAAATTAGTTTGAGCAAGTATATAAAACGTGTAGAATATTTCAAATGGCAAGTCTTCGAAGCTTGTGCAGGGTACTGTTTGATAATCTATTCCTAGGCTGCTTTAGACTTGATAGTTCTCTTTCACTCTACAACTAGTTTTCGCTTGGTAAATTTCCATTAATCTATTCCACTACACAGAGAACAGTTGTTTCATAAGGTTATAACCGTTTAAAATAAAATTGCTAACCATTTTTAGTGTTGGTTATTTGTGGTGAATATTTCTTTGAAAAATTTTGAGTCACACCCCATTTTTTTAATCCATATTCAAGGTGCATCCCACACAATAGTTATAATATAAAATATTTTCAACTTTTGACGAAAATCGTCCAAGCCTGACGGTCAACCCCTTTGACCGACATCTTTTGACGAAAATGTCCTCTTCTTCTCCCTAACCAAACCCAAATCCAAATCCTAATCCCTCCTCCTCCTCCCCCCGCTCTGCCCCCTCCCCCGCTCCGCTGCCCCCCCCCCCCTCCGCCCCACTGCTGTCGCGCCCCCGTCCTGCCGCTGCCGCACCCATCACCACCACCACTACCACAACCATCATTACCACCACCTTCACCATCACCACCCTACCACCACCTTCACCTTCACCTTCACCATCACCACCACACCACCACCACCACCACCACCGTCACCTTCACCTTCAACACCACCATCACCGCCGATCAACGGCACCAGCCCGACCACGCCGTTCCTGACCCCGAGCAGCACGTTGCAACCGACGTACAATACGTTCCAGCCGCACCTGAACGGACCATATCTGTACTTGACCCTCCCCATCAGCACCAACCTCAGCCCCATCACCCCGTACGCCTGGTCCCTCTCGAGCCCCGCCGCGTCGCCGGATACCGCCACGTACTCCTGCCCTCCCTCACCATGGGCGACATCACCACCGTGGCGTCCCCCTCCTGGATCATCGGCGGGAGCGGGACAGGCAGGGTTATAGGCTCGCCGTTGTAGGCGACATACGCGAAAAGTCGGTCGTCGAGGACGGTGGAGCGGTCGCTCGGGTTGCGAGCGACGATGGTGAACTGGGTGGAGGCGGAGACGACGGCGGGGAGGGAGTTGGGGAAGGGCTGGAGGGAAAGGACGGAGGCGTCGGTGACGGAGAAGTGGGGGTGGGAGGGGCGGTAGACGAGGTAGAGGACGATGAAGACCGTGCCGTCGATGAGGAGGAGGAAGGCGCTGAAGACATTGCAGACCGAGCTGCTGCCGTAGTAGTAGCGGTAGTAGAAGGCGTTGATGCCTGGGGGACCGGGAGGGGGGAGGGTGGTTGTGTGTGAGGGGAGAGAGAGAGTGGGGGGGGAGGGAAGAAGACAATGAGGGAGGAAGGGTATTTTTTTCAAAAAAATAGGGCAATGCAGTTGACTGTTATTTTTGGACGATTTCTGTCAAAAGTGGATGATGCCTTACATTATGGCAATTGTGTGGGGTGCACTTTAAATTTGGTAAAGAAAGTGGGGTGCTACTCAAAATTTTCTCATTTTTTTAGCAAACTTTTTTTTTACCGTTAGATAATAAATTTTATAATAATAAATAACCATTGCACTACAAGAAAAATATTCTTTATAACGCTTGCAATTTTTTTTTTATAACAGTTTATATGAAAGTGTTACAAAATTTCAAAAACACCTCTTAATATAACAATTTTGAAGAATTTCTGGTATATTATAACATTTTTTTACATATAAATGTTATATACACTATATTCTTTTATAATGATTATGTACATGAGCGTTCTAAAGTTCTAAAAATTACACTCCTGAGGAGATCTGCATGCTCTATTTTTCGTCCCCCCCATTTTCTCCGTTTTCCCTCTTTTTTCGCCCACACAAAAAACCCCTCTCATTCTCCTCATCCTCTCCTCTCCCCTACTCCTCTTCTCCACTGATAACTGAAGAAGGATCAAAGAAGTGGTGAAAATAGGAGCGGAGGACGATGCACTGAAGGTCACACCAAAGTTGGGGGTCGAAATAGTGGAAGCGGGAGCTAAGGATGACATTCGAAAGGCGGCGCCGAAGCTAGGAGTCGAAGAGGTGGAAATAGAGGACGACGCTCCGTAGGCAGCACCAAAGCTAGGGGCCGAAATGGCAGAAGCGCAGGATGAAGCTCCGAAAGCGCTACCGATACTGGGGATGGAATTGGTGGGAGCAGTAGATGAAGCTCTGAACGCAGCACCAAAGCTGTAGTGGAAGTGGTTGGAGCAGCGGAGGAAGCTCTGAATGCAGCACCCAAGCTAGGGGTGGAAGTGGTGGGAGCATTGGATGCGAAGCTAGGGTTTGCGGATGCGAAGGATATGCTAGGGCTTGCTGAGGCACTGAAGACAGGGGAAGGGGAGCAGTTAACAACCCCACTAATATCATCGTCTGTTCCATCAACTGGAGTAACAGAGCTGTCACGGTCATGGCCCCTCCCCCATCGCAAAGCCACCTCTGTAGCTCCCCTTCCCAAATTTTTTAAAATATTTCTATTATTATTTATTTTATTTAAATGGTTATTTCTAGATTTTATAAATAATTAATTAGTTAATTATTACGATAGAAAGCTTTAATCATGATTAAATTTTGTCACGACCCGCTCCCGAATAATCGGACACGAGTCGGACACGCCCATCCTTCGTCATTAGACACGACGAAGTAAGCTGTACCAAACTAGAGAAATCTAACCAGATAAACATAATGTACACAATCACAACATCTATACACGATTCCAGAATGATCACCATAATCCATAATTCTATATATCATAAATGTACTAGTCATCCGGAATAAAATGTACTATGAATTCTAAAACAATATCTAGAAGTAAAGCTAAACAATCTAAACCTGAAGCCTCTAGCTAAATCATGTCTCCATCCTGCTCAGCTAAAATTTCGGGCTCTGGCCCATAAGGTAGAATGATATCCTGCAAGTATACCTGCAACATATCCAGTCAGGAGTGGAGCAAAGTACAGTTCTAGGTAATGAACAAGAACATCATGATATAGAAATGAGTACATGATAACATGAACTATAATGTACAGAAAAAGTATATGAAAGTACAGGAATGAAAGTACAGGAAATAAAGTACAAGAAATGTAAGGTACATGAATGTAATTATGAACCAGAAGTACAAGACATGACACGTGCACCATGTTTGAAATACAACTAATCCATGTGACCGGCTGGGGTGAGTACAGAAGCATGTACAGGAGTACATGAATATGGTACGGCTTAGGGACCGTGTGCACAATGTGAGGCCTAAGCTATCTACATGAATATAGTAATCGGGGATTGGTCACATGGCTAGTGTATTTCTCCACCCGACACAAGCAAGTACAAGAACAGGAATACAGGAGTACAGGGGTACAGGATATCGTGTCATGACGTGTCACAAAAAAGTACAAGAAATATAAATATACAAGACCGTAGAAAAGTATTTACCTTGCTCCGGAAAAGTACAGGTAAAGATCGGAGCTAGATGTCCTCCTGTTATGAATAATTAAGTTTGGTTAAGACTATGCATCAAGGTATGGTTATCTTTTTATTTTCAAATATTTGGCTATTGTGAATTAACACAAGAAGTTCACTAATCTACATAAATCCTTAATTGTTTCTATGATTCTCTTATTTATATAGAAACACATATTAATAAAAGTCCCTAGATACCTACACCAAGATTATAAGTGGCTGAATATATGTATAAAAATCATTATGAAATATTATTATTATTATAACTCAAGAAATACTAATACTCTACTACTACACATGATCACCCATGTATACGAAAACTCAACTCAACTTCTATAAACCTTCCCAAGTCAAATTTGCAACATAACCCTTAAATCACAAATTTAAGGAATAACATTACTCTAAGCAATGGAACCCATCCATATTCCACATATTCTTGGGCTTGCTTTACAAAATATTCCAAAAATAGAGAATAGAAAATAATGCCTATAAAATCATCCCACTGCTGTATATGTAGGCATGATCATTCAACAGCCATCACAATATATAATGCATTCATAAATATATAAAATAAATCAGTTAAACAAATCAGCCATCCCAAAACCATCATCTTCCTGAACTCAACCTAAACATTCCCACACAATCTCAACTATTCATGATTGTTATAAATACAAATTCGAATCCAACTTAGCGAAACCATGCATTTATACAACCCAACCTGACAGCAACTATCAAGCTCAAAACACTCAGAAATCTAAACACGACTCAGCTTACAAATAAATTAAGCCAAAATATAGATTGAAACCCAGCAGTTCACGCACCACCCCACGACCCATTCGATACCAACTCAATCGCACCTGTCAGTCCAACACACCCAACTACTCCAGACTGGATACGCAAGAATGGTCGAACACCATGGAAATGGCCACATATGACAAGACGCCACGCACACAACAAACCTGGACACGGCTACGATTTTAAAGCAAAATAGCAAGTTCTATAATTATAGTAAAGGATTAATAGGATACCTGAAGAGTGAGAGTCCAAATTAATGAATAGACACGGCCTCGAGACTCCGACACAATCTCTCGAGTCCAAAATAGGAAACAATTCTCTGTTGAGGCATAATAACAAACAGTTCCAGAGCGTTACGATTTAAACAAAAATGTAAAGATATTTGAATTCTCTGGATCCAAAAATTGAAAGCAGATCAAAATACTTACTCACAGCTCAAATTCGATCCAACAGTACTCCTATTCACAACTCTATCAATAGAACTCACACTTCCTGATCATCCAAAAATCAAAACAGAGGAAAAATTCATCACACACGCACACCAAAACTTCGATCGAAATAGCAAGGAGATCAGTACTTACCAAGGTTCGTCGTCCGATAAGTCGTCGGAGTAGATCCCGCTTGTAGCCGTTGGAAGAGTCAATTGCCAAAATTGGAAGGGACTCCACACGTTATCGTCGGAGAAGAAGCTCGTCTAAGAGGGAGCACTCACCATGGTCGGAGTAGACGATCATGCGCTATCGTCGGCCGCCCGTTGCTCCACCGCCATGAGTCGTCGAGTCTCAGGAGAGGGATCGAGCTTTCGAGCTCAGTAATTCTCAAGTGAGCTGAGAAGAAATGAGAACTCACTGTTCTCAGCAGCACTTATAATAAAAGTACAAAAATTACACTTTACCCCCTCTGTCCAAAACTAATTGCATATCAGCCCCCACCGCAATTAGTTTTATGCAAGGAACCCCTCTTCCTTTTCATAATTGCAGTATTTTAAGGAAAAATCAGTTATAACATTTTAAAATGAGTGGGGACCACTAAGTTTGTTACAACAAACTTTCAAATTTGAATTTCTGCTCAAAAATTAATTTCCTCCAAAATAGATCACAAAATTTATTATTTAAAACTAACTTATTATTTGAAACTTCAATCAACAAATGTTATTATAAAAAAATGTTTTTGAAAAATTAAATTTATATTTCTCAAAATAGGGAGGTGGAGTTACAAATTTGGAGTACAAGGTGACTAAAAATCGTGGCACGGATAGCGCAGTAGCGTGCCTTGACTAATGTATTAGCCCTGGTAGGGAAGACCTTGTCCATAAGTGTGTCCTAATTAGAAAAACCAGGCTAAGTTGTGACATGACCATTATAAATAGTTTAATTATTCATTATTATTATTATTTGACGTTTAAGTGACCCGGTTGTACCAAACAGGTCCGGACTGGACCCGGACCGGACCAAGCCCATGTAGGCATGCAGCGAGAATAAAGACACCTGTGTAAACATATTTATGTATGTGCAAATACTTTGTATATATTTTGGAAAACGTCTAAATATTTTCTAAATATAAATTACACGTATAAAATAGAGATTAATAAGATCAGTTGGTATTTTAGAGTATTGATACGATTTTCTGGGGCCCAGTAATGGGAGTATATGATATGCCCATCCAGGAACTACTATTGAATTATTTTTACTATTGGAATTTATTATTATTATTAATGTTATTATTGTGGTTATTAAGTATAAATTATATATATATATATATATATATATATATATATATATATATATATATATATATAAAATATATATATATATATATATATGAGTATATATTTATATAGGCCCAAAATGGATCTAGGCTAGAAATGGTATTATAGAGTTTATTTAGACGTAAAGATATATGTGCGTATGTGTATATATATATAAAAATATATATAGTAGTATGTATACATATATGTTTATACATATACATATGTATACATATATGTTTATACATATACATACATATACATATATATATATATATATATATATATATATATATATATATATAAATATATAAAAATATAAAAAAAAATACATATATATATAAATATATATATATATTTATTAGTTGCTAAAATAGAAAGGAGAAATAAAAACAACCCAAACAGGCCCAAGCCCAGCCCAGGCCCGACCCAACCATCCCAAAACTAAAGCAATCCCAAACCGAGCCCAGGCCACAGCCGAGCGACTCCAAGCCGCGCAAACACACACGCACACATATATAGAACGAGATGGAGGAGTTCGAGATCAATCAAAAACCTAAACCCTAACGTTGCCACGCCTCTCCAGTCACCTGGGCGGCCACCTCGACGCTGGAGCGCCGCCGAAGGACCGTCGGATGGCGGCCAGGGAGCCCTCCCGCGTGCGCAGACTGAACAGAAGCAACTGCAGCATCAACCCAAACACCCAACTTCGTGGCATCATATCTCCTCCATCGAGCAACCAATGCACGAACCAATTTTTGAGGTATGATCCAGACTTACCTCCGTCCATGACCCTCAAGTAGATTGATTTGTAGTGCGTTAGTCCGATGTAGAAATCAAACCAAAAATCCCGAGAAATTTGTTCAAATATGAACAAAAACGTGTACCAAACCCCGAATTGGAAGGCTGATTTCGGCCAACCTTCTGACAGTTCCTCAGAACCAATTCATGCCAGTCATCGACAACTTATACACGATCAAAACCCCGATTGTAGTTCATATATTCATTAACTTGATACGAGGAAAACAATGGGTAAAGATCGAGAAAAACCTATCAAAAACAGCTTTAAAAAGTTAAAAACTCGTCGATACGACGTGCGTTCCGCCAAACCGGGCGACGTAGTCGCGAACTGAAAGTATCGAAAGGTGCATAATGGCTTCGTGGATATGTAGGCTTTGACGAAATTCAAATTGGTTGCGTGTGCACGATGAATTTGATACGTATCCGTCGAAATTTATCGTATCGGCCTCTGTACAAATTTTCTAATTACTTTGTGCACGTTCGTCAATTCGAAGCAAAACTTGCGCCAACAGGACCTTATCTTTTTCTAGTCTTGTATGCAAAGTTTAGTCCAAAGGCAATTGATCGGATCGTCGTTTTGCAGGCTCTATAATTTGATTCAACGGGCAATTTTGTGCACGGCCTGCCGAAATCCAACTTTGGACATACGGTTGGGTTCGTATCATCACAACGAATCCATAGACATGTAATTTGATGACTTTAGAGACCATTGACTTTGACACGTTTTTCGATAAAAAATGGGTCCAACGGCGGATACTGTTTTGACCCAAAATTACCGTTTTGCCTCTGTGTCTAGAATTGGACTTAAGGACAGACAATTCTAGCTAATTTGACTATTCTAAGAATGTTGGTAATGTTTATTTCAGCATCCGGAGACTTTTTGCATGTGTTGACTTTAGTAACTCATTTGAGTGGTTGTACTATCGGTTTCACCAGCTAAGGACCTCAGATAAGTGCACTTTCTGATTAATTTTTGATTCATAGTAGTTTTTACGTTTCATGTCTATACATATATCTTACTGCTTGTTGACACGCACATCAGATGGAGATTAGTATCATGGATTTATTATATATTCTTGACTGTCATTATCATGATTACCATGCGTGCGACCTGATTCTATGAGTACTAGCTGGGCGAAAAAATATCTTAGTAGATGTGTGAACTACCCATTATCCATCCCAATATGTATAATCTTGACTGATAGCAGCTGCACACGACACGTGCAGGGTACCGCATTTACCCCTTAGCTGTTCACATATCGAACAAGATATTTCAAAACACATATATAGTTGTCTTTTATTTGATTCCTTATTTTCTTCACCGCTTTCCATGACATCAGTTACTTTCTAATCTTCATCTCACATATGTTATTTTCATGTATTGTGAATTCTATTGTGTTTTCGATTTGTCGTCGATTTATGTGCTTGTTTCATTCCTGACTGGAAACCAACATTTTTCAGGTTAGCTGCGGCTTCACTTAGCTTTGGCAGATACGAGTGTACTTGCAGACAGAAACCTAGAAATAAATAGCATTGGTATCATTTTTATTAATTATGAGAACCTTATATTTTCTTTAAATATAATGTTGTAAATATTTTAATCAAATTTAGAAATATGAATGAGCAATAAAGTTATTTTGTGATTTTGAGCAACTTGGCTGTGACAGCGTTCTACCGCCGACTCTGCGGTATAGGCTGGCTTGGACACGTCTCCAAAAAGGCGGGTGTGGGTCATAAAATTTTTTTGTGGTGGCCCATGTAGGTTTGTGTTCGTAAAATATTACGAACTCATGATAGTACTTAAGTTAGTCGTACTATTATGAGCCTGCGCCTAGGAAATACTCAATCAAAAATAGGATTGAAATGATTTAGGAGGATAACTAGGATAAGGGTCCCTTATTAATTTAACTAATTGGGTAGTTGAGATTGCCTAATAGGCCATGCAATTTAGATAATGAATTATTAAATTTAGATAGCTTGCCAGATCTCTATAGATACACTATTACTTTTGATATAATGGTATGATCCAATATGGATATACTATTTACTTGGTAAGTTAGGCTTACCTAAAATTAAGGCTCTAATCTTGATAAATTGTTCAATTTTCTTTTGCTCTATTAGATATAAATCTTATATCATAAGCTAGAAATGCCTATTTTAAATTTTATTTTGCTGTAAGGAATTGGTTTATAATTTTTGATTCTGTTATTCATATACGAATCTCGAGGTAGATTGATTCAAAGTTTCCCCTCAACCTTTTGAAATACATATGAGATAAAGATTAGGATGTTCTTACTTCTCTTGTCTTCAGTTATTTCCTCCCCGATCAATCTTTTACTTTAAGGATTGAGACTTATAGGCAGATGTTTACACTTTCTATCATAGTCACTAGTTTGAATCTCTACCAGCTCCTTGAAGTTCTTAGGAATATAGTTGGAGTAATTTTAACGACTGCGATGGCTAGACATTAGCGCACTGTCACCAATTATTTGAGAATGGAGAATGTGGGTTCACTGCAGCCAGCAGTGCACTGGCGAGGCACAACCTATAGAATTGAAATTATTTCGAAGAATTGTAGCTTATAAAACATTGCTAAAACTATATCTTTGTTGACCTCTTTAGGCTCTTATGTTAATGTTAGGTAGAGTATCTGATAGCCTATCACAATTGAATCACAGAAGCGAGGGTTTGCCACAGCCAGAGTATACAGGCGAATCATAATTCTCGGTGAAATGACTTCAGACGTGATTACATGTTTAGGATACTATAGAAAATAGAAAGATGCCATGTGTGTCCCATAAGATCCAAAGCCAAAACTAGTAAAAGCTCTGTAAGTTGGGTAGCATGTCTCTCAACCTAAAATTTCGTGGTCCTCGTAATCTATTAACAAGGTAATTGACTGACACTACCTAGAATATAGAATTTAGAGGTCCATAACCCATTAGTCGACCAAGGCCTTTGGAATAAGTAGATAGTAGGTTGACTGTATAAGAAAGAACACCAGATAAGGTTTTGATTCTCACAAAACTCGAACTACTTGTGTCTCCTTTCAAAAATCTCGCATACTTGTATTTTTACTATCTTGACCAATGCTGTGATCATAGCCTAGATTTGCAAGCTTACTCTTTTATCGAGCTTGATTCAAGACATATGTTTATTGAGGACGCCTACTAATATATTGTCTAATCAGAATCGATGTATTACGGTCTGATCAACCTTAGTGCACTCGGTTCGCTCTCCCTTTGATTAACCTACATGGATTGAGATGTAGATGCCTCTAGGATCTCATCCGTGACTACATTGACAATTCTGCTTGAACTATATATTCGTTTTTGAATCACATAATTGTATTCAGTGACATCTTCCTTGAACTCTTTATTGTTTTTGTCTTTCACTTTTTTGGAAAGACGAAAGCTCATAATTCGTAGATAGATACAGAGTATCCTCCATGGCTATGATAGCTGTACACACAAGTGAAGCTACCATCGGCCAGCCAGGTGACTAGAACCTTGCCTTGAGTACTGATTCCCCTTTCGACCCTCAAACTACTATTGGGACCTTCTAGCCATCTGAATTTGAAAATGATTAGGATTTTACCTTTAGTTAAATGCCAACCTAGGGGACTATCTATTCTCAATAAACCAATTGTTGTGAGTCCCTAATTATTTGCTTGAAGCTTGCTTTAACTAGCAACCCTTAAGCCTTAACCCAAACCTTCCTCGACCAAAGCCAACAGTTTAGACATGAGATGAATAGACAAAGGTAAGGACAATCATTTACCGTGACTATGGTAGACACTCATCTCGAGATTGGTTTCCAACAAATATTACCCTAGTTATGTGAATTTTATTATAAAGACCTAACTAGTATTGGAACAGCAAAGTCACTAGCTTAGCCAATATCATAGCTTAAAATACCCCATCATATTATGATCTACCAGTTATTAACAGCAATACATGACCACTACAGCCTATACCACTGGAACCCTTATGACAATAGTTTGGCAGGCTTGACACAAATAGAAATTCACGACTCAGCTATTAGAAATCACTTCATATGATGTGTCTTAGAATTGGTTGCCCCGTCAATAACTCTTGTATACTATGGACGAGTAGTTCATTCTATTTTATCGACCATGCGTTATTGTACACACTTGTTTTCCATTTATGTAGGGACGATCCTTGACTTGACTTATATCTACCGTATCCCGTTACGCCATACCTTATTCTTTATTAACAAGAGTCGAGGTAAAATATCCGGACTTTGAAATTTTTCTAACCTCATTATTCCTAAAACTATATCCTAGCTTCTAAGGTGGGTAGACTGTAAGCCTTCTAAATTTTTTTGGATGTACGAGGATTACCGATTGATTAGAATAATTTTATTATGATGATAATTAGTACCCCATAGACTCCCACTTTTTATTTAGATTATTTTATGTCCCCGGCCGTGTCATTAATATTCGGAGCACGAGACCAGCTGTTACCTTCTAACAAATTTTATATGCAAGATCTAGACGAGTCCAACTTCATCTAGATATATTATGTCCCACTCAAACACGTCCTCTTGAACTCTATTTTTATGGTACGACTTTCAGGTCAAAAGGACTAGCTATAACCGTTACCGTAATACCTTTATACTTCCCGACTTCCATTAGTGCCTCAACTTCGACTCAATTACTTTGACCCAATATATGGTTGTGATTTACTCAAAGCCCACTATGCACATGCCACTAGTGTGCCAACTAATTGAGGCCTCATGTGCTACTTAAACCCAAAAGTTACTGAAGGTACATTTTGGGCTCGAGAGACCTAGCTAACCAACCTGACTGGCAACTAGCTCAACCACTTGGGTGGAACCTTCTCTAGGATACCCTAACCTAGTAGAAATATTTTTTTCTTGGGTTCTTGTCCAGTCAGTATAGATTGAAATCCAAGGTTCATCCAACCAATGAGTGATATCCAATTAGGGAACCCAATAAGATCCAGTAAAATCCATCCATGCTTACCACCATATTTGGACTATAAAACCGAACTGTTTAAAATTGTTCCCTATACCTATTATATAGTCTCCACCTATTAGAATGTGTAGTCATTCGTAACCCTTATTCTATCTACCTGGAAGTCGCAATGCGATCTTGTGTTGCATTTATATCCCTTGTTCGTGTGTTTAAATAACCACAGAAAAGATCATATTCTTGATTTCTCAAATTCTGTTCTATTATGGAACCTTGTTTAGATTAATTTCGAGAACGAGACTTCTGTATTGCTCGGATTGCAAGCCCCTCTAAGAAGCGAAGGGTTCTTCAATTTAGCAAGTGACTAGACTAGAGTAGACCAATCTAACAAATAAGTCAATGGTTTATAAACACTCTTTTTAGCTGTATCATTGGATACTCCCTACTGCTTTTGAAACTTCATATTTATGCTCGATTATTCTTCCTTATCTTCCCGTCCGTCCTATTTTAGAGCGACGTATGGTCACGCTTATTAGAATTTATCAATATTTCTTAGCTACTTGCGTAAATTTGTTGCTTGTTAAATTTTGGGTTGCTTGATAGATAGAAGAGGATTATAGATGCCATATGTCCTAAATATCTGTTGGTAGGGTTGTTAGCAGCTAGTTAGATGGTCATAAGGTTTCAATGGCCTGTGTTTCGTGGGAGTAGTGTGACCAAAGGTGGGTAGAAGTCCTAGAGGTTATGTAGTTACAAAATGGCTATGAGAAGGGTATAAACTATTTTGAGGAATTAAAATTTAAGGAGATTAAGGTTAAGGAAGACTTTCTTTTAAATTTTAAGGAAAAGTTATAAATTAGAATTTCGAGAACGAAATTATTTTTAAGGTGGGTAGATTTGTAGCTCCCCTTTCCAGAAATTTTAAAATATTTCTATTATTATTTATTTTATTTAAATGGTGATTTTTAGATTTTATAAATAATTAATTAGTTATTTATTACGATAGAGAGCTTTAATCATGATTAAATTTGGAGTACAAGGTGACTAGAAATCATGGCACGGATAGTGCAGTGATGTACCTTGACTAGTATATTAACCCTGGTAGGGAAGAACTTGTCCATAAGTGTGTCATAATTAGGAAAACCAGGCCAAGTTGTGACGTGACCATTTTGAATAGTTTATTTATTTATTATTATTATTATTTAACGTTTAAGTGACCCGGTTGTACAAAACCGGACCTGGACTGGACCAAGCCTATGTAGGCATGCAGTGAGAATAAAGACACCCGTGTAAACATATTTATGTATATGGAAATACTTTGTGTATATTTTGGGAAATGTCTAATATTTTCTAAATATAAATTACATGTATAAAAATAGAGATTAATAAGATCAGTTGGTATTTTAGAGTATTGATACGATTTTCTGGGGCCCAGTAATGGGAGTATATGATATGCCCATCCATGAACTACTATTGAATTATTTTTACTATTGGAATTTATTATTATTATTAATATTATTATTGTGGTTATTAAGTATAAATTATTTATTATTATTAGTTATTATTATTTAATTCTTTATCAAAAAGATATATATATATGTGATTATATATTTATATAGGCCTAAAATGGATCTAGACTAGAAATGGTATTATAGAGTTTATTTAGACGTAAAGATATATGTGCGTATGTGTATATATATAAAAATATATATAGTAGTATGTATATGTATATATATATATATATATATATATATATATATATATATATTTATATATATATATATATATATATATATATATATATATATATATATATATATTAGTTGCTAAAATAGAAAGGAGAAATAAAAACAACCCAAACAAGCCCAAGCCCAGCCCAGGCCCGGCCCAACCATCCCAAAACTAAAGCAATCCCAAACCGAGCCCAGGCCACAGCCGAGCGCGCAAACACACACGCACACATATATAGAACGAGAGGGAGGAGTTCGAGATCAAACAAAAACCTAAACCCTAACGTTGCCACGCCTCCCCAGTCACCTAGGCGGCCACCTCGACGCTGGAGCGCCGCCGGGGGACTGTCGAATGGCGGCCAGGGAGCCCTCGCGCGTGCACAGACTGAACAGAAGCAACTGCAGCATCAACCCAAACACCCAACTTTGCGGCATTATATCTCCCCCATCAAGCAACCAATACACGAACCAATTTTTGAGGTACGATCCTGATATACCCCCGTCCATGACCTTCAAGTAGATTGATTTGTAGTGCGTTAGTTTGATGTAGAGATCGAACCAAAAATCCCGAGAAACTTGTTCAAATATGAACAAAAATGCGAACCAAAACCCCGAATTGGAAGGCTGATTTCGGCCAACCTACTGACAGTTCCTCAGAACTAATTTATGTCAGTCATCGACAACCTATACACGATCGAAACCCCGGTTGTAGTTCATATATTCATTAACTTGATGCGAGGAAAATAATGGGTAAAGATCGAGAAAAACCTATCAAAAATAGCTTCAAAAACTTAAAAATTCGCCAATACGACGTGCGTCCCGCCAAATCGGGCGACATGGTCGCGAACCGAAATCATCGAATGGTGCATAATGGCTTCGTGGACATGTGGACTTTGACGAAATAAAAATTGGTTGCGTGTGCGCGACGAATTTGATGCGTATCCATCGAAATTCACTATATCAGTCTCTGTACAAATTTTTTAATTACTTTGTGCACGTTCATCAGATCGAGACGAAACTTGCGCCAACAGGACCGTGTCGTTGATTTGGTCCTGTATGCCAAGCTTAGTCTAATTCTGAAGCAGTTGATCGGATCACCGTTTTGTAGGCTCTACAATCTGATTCAACGGGCGATTTTGTGTACGGCCTACCGAAATTCAACTTTGGACATACGATTGGGTTCGTATCATCGAAACAAATTCGTAGACATATAGTTTGATACTTTATAGACCATTGACTCTTGCACGTTTTTCGGTGCAAAATGGATCCAACGCAGACACCGTTTTGACCCAAAATTACCGTTTTGCCCCAGTGTCCAGAATTGGACTTAAGAACAGACAATTGTAGCTAATTTGACTATTCTGAGAACATTAGTAATATTTATTTCAGCATCCGAAGACTTTTTGTATGTGTTAACTTTAGTGACTCATCTGAGTGGTTGTACTATCGGTTTCACCAGCAAAGGACCTCAGACAAGTGCACTTTTTGATTGCTTTTCAATTCATAGTAGTTTTTACGTTTCATATCTATACATATATCTTACTACTTGTTGATACGCTCGTAAAAAGGAGATTAGTATCATAGATTTATTATACATTCTTGACTGCCATTTTCATGATTACCATGCTTGCGACCTGATTCTATGAGTACTAGCTGGGCGGAAAAATATCTTAGTATACGTGTGAACTACCCATTATCCATCCCAATATGTCTAATCTTGACTAATAGCAGCTGCACACGACACGTGCAGGGTACCGTATTTACCCCTTAGCAGTTCACATGTCGAACAAGATATTTCAAAACACATATATTGTTGTCTTTTATTTGATTCCTTGTTTTCTTCATCGCTTTCCATGACATCAGTTACTTTCTAGTCTTCATCTCACATATGTTATTTTCATGTATTGTGAATTCTATTGTGTTTTTGATTTGTCGCCGGTTTGTGTGCTTGTTCCATTCCTGACTGGAAACCAACATTTTTCAGGTTAGTTGTGGCTTCACTTAGCTTTGGGAGATACGGATGTACTTGCAGACATAAATCTAGAAATAAATAGCATTGGTATCATTTTCATTAATTGTGAGAACCTTATATTTTCTTTAAATATAAATGTTGTAAATATTGTAATCAAATTTAGAAATGTGAATGAGCAATAAAGTTATTTTATAATTTTGAGCAACTTGGTCGTGACAGCGTTCTACCGCCGACTCTGCGGCGTTGGCTGGCTTGGACACGTCTCATATCCAAAAAAGCGGGTGTGGGTCATGAAAACTTTTTGTGGTGGCCCATACAGTTTTTTTTTCGTAAAAGATTGCGAACTCGTGATAGTACTTAAGTTAGTCGTACTATTGCGAGCCTGCGCCTAGGAAATGCTCAATTAAAAGTATGATTGAAATGATTTAGGAGGATAACTGGGATAAGGGTCCCTTATTAATTTAACTAATTGGGTAGTTGAGATTGCCTAATAGGCCATACAATTTGGATAATGAATTATTAAATTTAGATAGCTTGTCAGATCTCTATAGATACACTATTACTTTTGATATGACACTATGATCCAATATGGATATACTATTTACTTGGTAAGTTAGGCTTTCCTAAAATTAATACTCTAATCTTGATAAACTGTTCAATTTTCTTTTGCTCTATTAGATATAAATCTTATATCATAAGCTAGAAATGCCTATTTTATATTTTATTTTACTATAAGGAATTGGTTTATAATTTCTGATTTTGTTATTCATATACGAATCTTGAGGTAGATAGATTCAAAGTTTTCCCTCAATCGTTTGAAATACATATGAGATAAACATTAGGATGTTTTTATTTCTCTTGCCTTCAGTTATTTCCTCCCCGATCAGTCTTTTACTTTAAGGATTGAGACTTATAGGTAGATGTTTTCACTTTCTATCATAGTCACTAGTTTAAATCTCTACTAGCTCCTTGAAGTTCTTAGGAATATAGTTGGAGTAATTTCAACGACTGCGATGGCTAGTCAGCAGCGCACTATCGCCAATTATTTGAGAATGGAGAATATGGGTTCATTGTAGCCAACAGCGCACTGGCGAGGCATAACCCATAGTATTGAAATCATTTTAAAGAATTATAGCTTATGAAACATAGCTAAAACTATATTTTCGTTGACCTCTTTAGGCCCTTATGTCAATGTTAGGTAGAGTATCTGATAGCCTATCACAATTGAATCACAGAAGCATGGGTTTGCCATAGCCAGAGTATATGGACGAGGCATAATTCTCGGTGAAATGACTTCAAACGCGATTAGAAGTTTAGGATACTATAGAGAATAGAAAGATGCCCTGTGTCCCATAAGATCTAAAGCTAAAACTAGTGAAAGCTCTGTAAATTGGGTAGCATGTCACTCAACCTAGCATTCCGTGGTCCTCATGATCTATTAACGAGGTAATTGACTGACACTAATAGGTTTTCCTAGAATATAGAATTTAGAGGTCTATAACCCATTAGTCGACCAAGGCCGTTGGAATAAGTAGATAGTAGGTTGACTGTATAAGCAAGAACACCAGGTAAGATTTTGATTCTCACAAAACTCGAAATACTTGTGCCTCCTTTTTCAAAAATCTCGCATACTTGTATTTTGACTATCTTGACCAATGCTGCTATTACAGCCAAGATTTGCAAGCTTACCCTTTTATCGAGCTTGATTCAAGACATATGTTTATTGGGGATGCCTACTAACATATTGTCTAATCAGAATCGATGTATTACGGTATGATCAACCTTAGTGCACTCTGTTCGCTCTTTCTTTGATTAACCTACGTGGATTGAGATGTAGATGCCTCTAGGATCTTATCCGCTACTGTATTGACAATTCCTCTTGAACTATACATTCGTTTTTGAATCACGTAATTGTATTCAGTGACATCTTCCTTGAACTCTTTATTGTTTTTGTTTTTCACTGATTTGGAAAGACGAAAGCTTATAATTCGTAGATAGTTACAGAGTATCCTCCATGGCTATGATAGCTGTACACACAAGTGTAGCTACCATCGGCCAGCCAGGTGACTAGAACCTTGCCTTGAGTACTCATTCTCCTCTCGACCCTCAAACTACTATTGGGACCTTCTAGCCATCTGAATTTGAGAACGATTAGGATTTTACCTTTAGTCAAATGCCAACCTAGGAGACTATCTATTCTCAGGAAACCAATTGTTGTGAGTCTCTAATTATTTTTCTGAAGCTTGCTTTAACTAGAACCCCTTAAGCCTTAACCCAACCCTTCCTCGACGAAAGCCCACAATTTAGACATGAGATGAATAGACAAAGGTAATGACAATTATTTACCATGACTATGGTAGACACTCATCTCGAGATTAGTTTCCAATAAATTTTACCCTAGTTACGTAAATTTTACTTTTAAGACCTAACTAGTATTGGAACACCACAGTCACTAGCTTAGCCAATATTATAGCTTAAAACACCCTGTCATATTATGATCTACCAGTTATCAACAACAATACATGACCACTACAACCCATACCACTAGAACCCTTATGACAATAGTCTGACTGGCTTGAGACAAATAGAAATTCATGACTCAGCTGTTAGAAATCACTTCATATGATGTGCCTTAGAATTGGTTGTCCCGTCAATAACTCTTGTATACTATGGACGAGTAGTTCATTCTATTTTATCGACCATGCGTCATTGTACACACTTATTTTCCATTTATGGAGGGACGATCCTTGACTTGACTTATATCTACCGTATCCTGTTACATCGTGCCTTATTCTTTATTAACAAGAGTCGAGGTACAATATCCGGACTTTGAAATTCTTCTAACCTTATTATTCCTAAAACAATGTCCTAACTTCTAAGGTGGGTAGACTGTAAGCCTTTTAAATTTTTTTAGATATACGAGGATTACCGATTGATTAGAATAATTCTATTAGGATGATAATTAGTACCCCATAGACCCCCACTTTCCATTTAGATCATTTTGTGTCCCCGGCCTGGCCATTAATATTCGGAGCACGAGACCAGCTGTTACCTACCAACAAATTTTATATGCAAGATCTAGACGAGTCCACCTTCATTTAGATATATCATGTCCCACTCAAACACGTCCTCTTGTACTCTATTTTTGTGGTACGACTTTCAAGTCAAAAGGACTAGCTATTACCGTTACCGTAATACCGGTATACTTCCCGACTTCCATTAGAGCCTCAACTTTGACTCAATTCCTTCGACCCAATATATGGTTGTTATTTACTCAAAGCCCACTACGCACATGCCACTAGTGTGCCACCCAATTGAGGCCTCATATGCTACTTAAACACAAAAGTCATTAAAGGTGCATTTTGGGCTTGAAAGACCTAGCTAACCAACCTGACTAGAAATTAGCTCAACCACTTGGATGGAACCTATTCTAGGATACCCTAATCTAGTAGAAATATTTTTTCTTGGGTTCTTGTCCAGTCAATATAGATTAAAATCCAAGGTTCATCCAACCAACGAGTGATGTCCAATTAGGGAACCCATTAAGACCCAGTAAAACCCATCCATGCATACCACCATATTTGGACTATAAAATCGAACTGTTTAAAATAGGTCCCTATACCTATTATGTAGTCTCCACCTATTAGAATGTGTAGTCATTCGTAACCCTTATTCTATCACCTGGAAGTCGCGATACGATCGTGTGTTGCATTTATATCCCTTGCTTGTGTGTTTAAATAACCACGAAAAAGATCATATTCTTGATTTCTCAAATTTTGTTCTATTATGGAACCTTGTTTAGATTAATTTCGAGAACGAGACTTCTGTATTGTATGGATTGCAAGCCCCTCTAAGAAGCAAAGGGTTCTTCATTTTAGCAAGTGACTAGACTAGAGTAGCCCAATCTAACAAATAAGTCAATGGTTCATAAACACACTTTTTAGCTGTATCATTGGATACTCCCTACCGCTTTTGAAACTTCATATTTTCTCTCGATTATTCTTCCTTATCTTCCTGTCCTTCCTATTTCAGAGCGATGCATGGTCACGCTTATTAGAATTTATGAATATTTCTTAGCTACTTGCGTAAATTTGTTACTTGATAAATTTTGGGTTGCTTTATAGATATGAGAGGATTACAGATGCCATATGCCCTAGATATCTGTTGGAAGGATTGTTAGCAACTAGTTAGATGTTTATAAGGTTTCAATGACCTGTGTTTCGTGGGAGTAGTGTGACCAAAGGTGGTTAGAAGTCCTAGAGGTTATGTAGTTACAAAATGGCTAGGAGAAGGGTATAAACTATTTTGAGGAATTAAAATTTAAGGAGATTAAGGTTAAGAAAGACTTTCTTTTGAATTTTAAGGAATAGTTATGAATTAGAATTTCGAGGACGAAATTATTTTTATGGTGGGTAGATTTGTAGCTCCCCATCCCAGAAATTTTGAAACATTTCTATTATTATTTATTTTATTTAAATAGTAATTTTTATATTTTATAAATAATTAATTAGTTAATTATTACGATAGAGAGCTTTATTTATGATAAATTTTAGAGTACAATGTGACTAGAAATCGTGGCACGGATAGTGCAGTGGCGTGCCTTGACTAATGTGTTAGCCCTGGTAGGGAAGACTTATCCATAAGTGTGTCATAATTAGAAAAATCAGACAAAGTTGTGACATGACCATTATGAATAGTTTAATTATTCATTATTATTATTTGACGTTTAAGTGACCCGGTTGTACCAAACTGGTTCGGACTAGACCCGGATCGGACCAAGCCCATGTAGGCATGCAGCGAGAATAAAGACACCCGTGTAAACATATTTACGTATGTGCAAATACTTTGTATATATATTGGAAAACGTCTAATATTTTCTAAATATAAATTACATGTATAAAATAAAGATTAATAAGATCAGTTGGTATTTTAGAGTATTGATATGATTTTCTGGGGCCTAGTGTATGATATGCCCATCCAGGAACTACTATTAAATTATTTTTACTATTAGAATTTATTATATTATTAATATTATTATTATGGTTATTAAGTATAAATTATTTATTATTATTAGTTATTATTATTTAATTCTTTATCAAAAACATATATATATATATATATATATATATTATATATATATAAAAAAAAATATATATATATATATATGTGTGTGTGTGTGTGTGTGTGTGTGTGTATATTTTTATAGGCCTAAAATGGATCTAGACTAGAAATGGTATTATAGTGTGTATATACATACATACATACATATATATATATATATATATATATATATATATATATATATATATATATATATATATATATATA
Organism: Iris pallida; assembly: GCA_029216955.1. Classification (NCBI taxonomy): domain Eukaryota; kingdom Viridiplantae; phylum Streptophyta; class Magnoliopsida; order Asparagales; family Iridaceae; genus Iris; species Iris pallida. The sequence goes on along the minus strand of JANAVB010028000.1, from coordinate 12,882,195 downwards.
TTAGAAAATTTTTTTTATTAGTTCCTAAAATAGAAAGGTAAAATAAAACAACCCAAACAGGCCCAAGTCCAGCCCAGGCCCGGCCCAACCATCCCAAAACTAAAGCAATCCCAAATTGAGCCCAGGCCACAATCGAGCGACCACAGGCCACGCAAACACACACGCACACATATATAGAACGAGAGGGAGGAGTTCGGGATTAAACAAAACCTAAACCTTAACGTTGCCATGCCTCCCTAGTCACCTGGGCGGCCACCTCGATGCCGGAGCGCTGTCGGGGGACCACCGGACAGCGGCCAGGGAGCCCTCGCGTGCGCGGACTGAACATAAGCGATAACAGCATCAACCCAAACACCCGACTTCGCGACATCATATCTCCCCATCGAGCAACCAATGCACGAACCAATTTTTGAGGTACGATCCTGACATACCCCCCGTCCAGGACCTTCAAGTAGATTTATTTGTAGTGCATTAGTATGATGTAGAAATCGAACCAAAAATCCCGAGAAACTTGTTCAAATCTGAACAAAAATGCGAACCAAACCGCCGACTTGGAAGGCTAATTTCGGCCAACCTACTGACAGTTCCTCAGAACCAATTCATGTCAGTCATCGACAACCTATACACGATCGAAACCCCGATTGTAGTTCATATATTCATTAACTTGATACGAGGAAAACAATGGGTAAAGATCGAGAAAAACCTATCAAAAATAACTTCAAAAACTTAAAAACTCGTCGATACGACGTGCGTCCCGCAAAACCAGGCAATGTGGTCGTGAACCAAAAGGATCGAAAGGTGCGTAATGGCTTCGTAGACGTGTGGGCTTTGACAAAATTCGAATTGGTTGCGTGTGCGCGACGAATTTGATACTTATCCGTCGAAATTTACCGTATCGGCCTTTGTGCAAATTTTCTATTTACTTTGTGCACGTTCGTCAGATCGAGACAAAACTTGCGCCAACAGGACCGTATCATTTTTCTGGTCCTATATGCCAAGTTTACTCCAATTCTGAGACAGTTGATCGGATTGCCGTTTTGTGGGCCCCACGATTTGATTCAACGGACGATTTTGTGCACGGCCTGTCGAAATCCAACTTTGGACATACAGTTTGGTTCGTATCATAAAAAAAATCCGTAGACATATAGTTTGACGACTTTGGAGACCATTGACTCTGGCACGCTTTTCAGTACAAAACGGGTCCAACGGTGGACACCGTTTTGATCCAAAATTACCGTTTTGCCCTGTGTCCAGAATTAGACTTAAGTACAGGCAATTCTAGCCAATTTAACTCTTCTGAGAATGCTGGTAATGTTTATTTCAGCATCCAGAGATGTTTTGCATGTGTTTACTTTAGTGACTCATCTGAGTGGTGTACTATCGGTTTCACCAGCAAAGGACCTCATGCAAGTGCACTTTCTGATTGCTTTTCGATTCGTAGTAGTTTTTATGTTTTATGTCTATACATATATCTTGCTGCTTGTTGACACGCACGTCAGACGGAGATTAGTATCATAGATTTATTATACATTCTTGACTGTCATTTTCATGATTACCATGCTTGCGACCTGATTTCATGAGTACTAGCTGGGCGGGGAAATATCTTAGTAGACATGTGAACTACCTCTTACCCATCTCAATATGTCTAATCTTGACTAATAGCAGCTGCACACGACACGTACAGGGTGTCGTATTTACCCCTTAGCCGTTCACATATCGAACAAGATATTTCAAAGCACATAGATAGTTGTCTTTTATTTGATTCCTTGTTTTCTTCACCGCTTGCTATGATGTCAGTTACTTTATAGTCTTTATCTCACATATGTTATTTTTATGTCTTGTGAATTCTATTATGTTTTTAATTTGTCATCGGTTTGTGTGCTTGTTCCATTTCTGACTGGAAACCAACAATTTTCAGGTTAGCTGTGGCTTCACTTAGCTTTGGAAGATACGGGTGTACTTGCAGACAGAAACCTAGAAATAAATAGCATTGGTATCATTTTCATTAATTGTGAGAACCTTGTATTTTCTTTAAATATAAATGTTGTAATCAAATTTAGAAATGTGAATAAGCAATAAAGTTATTTTATGTTTTGAGCAACTTGGCCGTAACAGCGTTCTACCGCCGACTCTGCGGCGTAGGCTGGCTTGGACACGTCTCGTATCTAAAAAAGCGGGTATGGGTCATGAGAACCTCCAAATAGTCCATCCCCGAGGACTTATCCGGCGAAGGCAAATCTTCAAAAAGGTTTTGCCTAATTTTGGTATGTCCTAGTGTAAAATGTTTTTAGAATCTCCTCCTTCCCATTTTTTCTAGGGTTTCCATTGTGTACGGACACAAACATGACACGGACACGGCGATATGGTAATGTTTCATTGATGGTAGATTATTTATATTGTGAAGGCTAGCTGTCACTATCACTTTTCTAGCTTGGGGGTATTTTGGTCATTTTGGTCATTTCTGAATTTTTGTGAATTATTAGGAATTATTATTAATTACTTAGATTTATTAGAATTAATGTGATTTTTAGTGATTTTTAGAGATTTTTAGTATAATTGATTTTGGCCCTATAGTTGACTTTGACTAGTGTTGACTAGTAGACTAACCTAGAGATTAACCTAGGTTATGACCACTTGGTTAGGTTAAGTAACCTTAGCTTGACCTAAGTTAGTGAGGGTTAACTCATTGAAACTTGTTTGGAGAGATTAGGAATTGATTAGGCTAGAATGGCTTATAATTTTATAAGTCATGACTAATGACTTGAGCCTTAAAGCCCATAGGCCCACACCATGTAGCTAACCCTAACCCTAATCAACCCATGGCTGGTCATAATGGTCTCTCCCATCCTATTTAATACCACTCAAATTTAGGGCTAGCCTCCATTAGAATTTTTGCCAAGTTTTAGAAAGAGGTAAGCCCCCATCTTCAATCATAGAAAATCTATTTTAAATCCTTTTCCCTCCAAACCAATTGCATTGGGTTTTAATTTTACTCCTCTTGCTGTTGGTTATAAGTATTCTCAGCTTGGGAGCACATTGGAGGAGTTTGACCATCAAGAGAAGCACCTCTCTTTGAAGCTTTTTGAAGGATTTGACACATATAGGTAACTTTCAATCCCCTCCATAGAATCCTGATTTTATTGCATATTTAGGAGCCCTAGACCTAACCTAACTGTAGGAATAGGAAGCCCTAAAATTCATGTCCATTTCTTTTCTTTTTTGGACACATATCAGTGACACATACCAAGTGTTTGATGAAATACCCCAATAGGCATTTCGTGTGATTTTTAGGAAAGTGTTTGAATAGAAAATTAGGGTTTGATGTCGCTTACATGTTTCTGGTATTTTTGTGTAGTCTTAGTGTCGTGTCGAGTCCACACGGACACGCGAACACGTGGTCGCGTGCGCGCGTGCACGGGCACTGTGCATGCCCTGCACTTCGGGGGACACAGCGCCCTGGACACGGCTCCCCGATACGTGAGATTTGACGTGTGGCTCGGGGCCGACACTGACACGGGGCTTCCCAAGTTTTAGAGCCCCACGTGTCGTGTCGGACACGTACGAGCGTGCACACGAGAAATACACTATTTCAGTCGGCTGTCACTTTTGATCACTGACATGCGTGTCTTGTGTCGCGTACACGCAACGTGGACACGTGGCAGGGTGTCCTAGCGCTAGCCCTAGTCTTGGTCCACACATGGACACAATCACGTGGGTTGTGTCATGTCGTGTCGTATGCACGGACACCGTGAACACGTGCACGATGATTGTGCACTGCTGTGTCCAGTTTTGCCTGTTTTTGGTTTTATTATGATTGGACACGTTTGTGACCACTTTGGTGGACACAAACACACCACATGATACGTACACAATGTGTTCTCACATTACCAACCACTGTATCACTGTATTGCTATTTTAATTCAATTTCACTGTTCAATTCCTATTTTTCCCCTAATTCCTGATACCTACATATCAGCTCTATTATACTGTTCTGTCCAGTTTTCATAATCCAATTTTGTCAGTCTTTTTAACCTAATCAACACTGTCAATTGCATGAATTGTAAGCTCTGATATGTACTCCTACATGTTATCTAATGGTATGAGGAATTTGGGTTTGATTTGGTGGTTGTGTGATTCAAAAATCTGGAAATTCAATTAGGGGACTGTTTTGACTGTTAACTAATTTTTGGATTCTTCTTTTGAACTGAACTGAGATAGGGTTCTTCTAGGAGTAATCTGAGATTTAATGGGATAGTTCACTTTTGTGTCTCACTGTTTTTACACTAACCTATACACTCATACCCACATGGTTTCTATTACACTAATCTATCACATACACCCTCTAATCTATCTCACACACACCTATATATTTCCCCTCACTGTTTCTCACTGATTTTACACACTTTTCACACACACAATTCTCATGGTACACACACACATACACTTGGACACATGTTCATGTGTCCCTCTCTCTCTACCTATGTATGTATATATGTATTGACATATATGTGGTATGGTATACACTTAACTGCCTATAGGTATATATTCTAAGTTATATTATAACACATCAATGTGTGTGTGTATATATATATATATATATATAAAATATATATATATATATATATATATATATATATATATATATATATAAATATTTATATATATATATATATATATATATATATATATATATATATATATATATATATATATATGTATACATTGTCATATTATGTATGTATCTAATATGTGAATAGGAGCCTATATATATATATCAATATAGATATCCTATATTAGATTGTGTGGTATGTATATATATGTATTGTTTTAGGTATAGATACTGAATATGGTATTGCCTATTGGCCCATGGCCTAGTCTCTTAGCCTATGGCCTATGATTGTGTTTGCTTAGCTAGTGAGTCTAGATTAGACTTGTTTAGCCTAGATAGACTTAGAATAGCCTTGTTAGCCTAGTATAGACTGGTTGACTTAGGTTTGACTTGGTTGACCTAGTTTGACTTCTAGGGTTGACCAGAGTTGACCAAGAGTTGACTTTGGTCTAGATTGACCTAGATTCATGTAGTATGTATCGTAGTGCATCTTATTACTATTCTGGACTTGTTGTGACTTGTGCTGTTATAATAGAAGCCAGACACCACTCCTCGGACAGTACTTTCGTCTTGGACATTCACTTAGCAGGCGAGTATATTCTCTGATCTTTTTATACTTGTCTGGACTATACTCTTGCTCTAGATTACTTGATACTGACACGTATCTTCACGGATTAGTACTATATGGATCCTTTCCTGAGATGTTATCCCTCTACGGGTGTATCGGGTATTTCATGTTCATGTATTTTATCATGTGCGTCAGGTACTCCTTGTACTCGTACTAGTTCATGTTATTACATGTTCTCATGTGCTTTCATGTGCTTTATCATGTGCCTCATGTACTACTCATTACATGAGTTCACGTATCTTAGCTGTATTCATGTTCCTATAACGTAACTTGAATGGATCCTTGTGTATTGATTGGGACGGGGTGAGTAGAATTGGTTATGTGGACACTATCCCCAGTAGTTATTCATGTGCTTCTTAGTTGTATTCATGTGCTCCTAAGCCGTTTACATAACCATATTGTACTCTAAATCACATAGCCACTTACAGTCTTTACTATAATGTATTTACTTTTAGTTACAAAATATCTCCTGTTTTACTTGTACTTCCTTTCAGCACTTCCTGTATTTTACTCTATTGCATGATTTTATACTCCTAACATGCTATGAACTGTTTGAGAGATATGTGCTCGTTCCCGTCCTAATTGGACATGTTGATAATTTTACAGAGGACGAGGAGGAGGCCTGCCTAGACACTTACTATGGGACAGCCTTAGAGGATACTTGCGATCCGGACTTCCAGTCGGATCCCTTAGCAGTAGAGACTGTTGCTACATAGTTAGTTTATCTTATTTCATAGTATTGATCAGCTGAGTTGTATATACATTTGGAATCTGTATTATGTCTGGATGTTGTGGAGTTATTATAGACACTTAGCTCTCTCTCTTCTGTATTTTCCTGTGGATTTGGATCTTGCATCTTATTATCTATCTATCTTCCTTTCATGTTCTACTTTAGTTGTGATTGAGATATATTCTGTTATGTCACCCCCATTTGGGGAGTATAACTGTTTATTACCTATAACTGTTAGATGTTGTGACCTAGGACATCGTTCTACCGCCGACATTGCGGCATAGGCTGGACGTACCCACGTCTTGTGCCCTTACTCTAGGGTGCGGGTCGTGACACATTTTTAGTGGTGGCCCATGTAGGTCTAGGATTGGAAATGTAGTGGTATTCGAACTAGAATATCACTGCAGCCTGCTGTAGGAATTAGTATATTTTTGAAGGTACTCAATCACACTAGAAAAAATTCCTTATCAGATTCCGTATATTTATTTTGCTGTTTATTGTTATCCTTAGAACTTTAAACTGTCCTCCTTTGATTTTTTGACTCATTCTCAGTAATTGTTTCTTGTTTGATTTGTGTCTCCAAGATGGTTGAGACGAGCTTGCATCACCCCGTGACGGGAGAGGCTGGAGAGGGGTTTGCCACCTCTCGTGTCCAGTAGCCAGCTCCCAGTACCATGGGGCCAGTGCAGCCCTCAGGAGTCGGTGTCTCTGTGACTTTTAGAGGAGCACCTCCAGCAGCCAAGAGGCATAGCCCTGTGATTCCTGAGATCCTTCCTCTGCAGCAGCCTCCGCCTGCAGGAATGGTAGATGCTGCACATCTCTTCTCCTTCGTGGAGAGGATTCTGGAGTCGTACCAGCAGCAGCAGACGAGGCAGACTACCAATTTCTGTCAGGGGATCGACGAGGCACACCAGCTGGTTCGTACCACAGTCGAGATGATTACTGTTCAGGGGGCCCAGCAGCAGTCCCGTCGGAGGAAGAAAGACATTCAGAACTTCCAGAAGATGTATCCCCGAGAGTTTTTTGGCACAGAGGGCATTCATATTGCAGACGACTGGATAGAGCATATTGAGGAGATCTTCCGACTGGCGGAGATACCAGATCGACTCCAGATTGAGGAAGCGGGCAGCCAGATACAGGACTTAGCCCGTGTGTGGTATTAGACAGATCCCAGGGTAGGAGTTGAGGGCCAGACTTGGGCCCAGTTCAAGAAACAGTTCTTTCTTGATGTTGCCTTGGGAGGTATCGAGGCACAGTTCGAGGGTCTAGTTCAGGGTAACCAGACGGTAGCTGAGTATGCCGGGGAGTTCTGCAGATTGGCCCAGTTTATTGATGACTTGACAGAGAAGACAAAGTCGAGGAAGTTTTGCCGGGGCTTGGTTAGAGAGGTTCGGTCGCTGACTAAGAGCGATCGAAACGCTACGTTTGCTGAGATATTTTCTGGGGCTATGGCGACGAAAGACGACCTAGGGCTGAAACAGAAGAGGGGTCACGACTTCCAGGGTGGTAGCAGCAGTCAGGGCAGGCCAAGAGGCCTCACTTCCAGCAGTACTTCCAGCAGCAGAGGCCAGCTCAGCAGTTTTAGCAGCAGGGTCGTGCACCTTTTCAGCAGGTGCAGCAGCTGAGGCATCAGCAGCAGGCACCCCGTCAGCAGCAGGTAGTCGTTTGTGCCTTCTGCAAGAAGCCAGGGCACATGATCTAGAGTGCAGAAAGAAGCTAGGCAAGTGCCTTCTATGTGGTGCGGGAGATCACCAGTTGAGGGATTGCCCTGGGGCTTTTGGGCGAGGAGCTCAGGAAGGTAGAGCCAAGGCTCCAGCAGGCCAGCAGAAGGGACCAGCCCTACAGACCTAGCAGCAGAGGTTCCAGCAGCACTAGCAGCAGGCACGAGGTGGGCAATAGGGGCGAGCTTTTGCCATGGTAGCGGATGCCGAGGCCATCGGAGAGCTGATAGCAGGTTCGGTTCTTCTCGATTCCCTTCCAACATTTGCACTCTTTGATTCCGGGGCTTCCTACAGCTTTGTGTCAGTATCGTATGCTATTAGACACAGTTTGGTTTCTGAACCATTTTCTAGGACCTGCAAGATCACGACCGGGGGTAGGGTCATCCTCGTGAGTGATGTTTGCAGAGGGCGGAGCGTCTTATTGGGAGGCCGAGAGTTGGGAGTGAGTTTACTCGTCATGCCATTACCGAACTATGATATAGTATTAGGTATGGACTGGCTGAGTAGACACCACGCCCGCAATGATTGCCGTAGGGGTAGAGTTTTGTTCGGGGCACCAGAAGAGCCAGAGTTTAAGTACACCCGGCGGCAGGTAGAGCAGGACGACGGAGTCTTCTGTCGAGCTTCAGTTGAGGAGCAGGTGGCTCCGTATCCCTTGATCGCAGAGTTTATGGACGTGTTTCTAGAGGAGTTGCCAGGGCTTCCACCGGACAGAGATGTAGAGTTCTCGATAGACTTGGTTTCCGGTGCGGAACCGATCTCCCAGCATATCTATCGAGTGAACAACAACGAGTTAGTGGAGCTGAAGAAGCAGGTGGATGAGCTGCAGGACAAGGGCTTCATCCGATCTAGTTCTTCACCTTGGGGTACACCGGTACTTTTCGTACCCAAGAAGGATGGATCGGTATGGATGTGTATCGACTACAGGGCACGTAACAACCTGACAATCAAGAACAGATACCCACTGCCGCGGATCGATGATCTCTTTGATCAGTTGAGCAGAGCTCGGGTGTTCTCCAAGATTGATTTGAGGTCGGGTTGTAACCAGGTGAAGGTGAAGGGGGAGGATATTCCCAAGACCGCTTTGAGGACGCGGTACGGGCAGTTTGAGTTTTTGGTTATGCCGTTTGGCCTAACCAATGCACCAGCAGTGTTTATGTATCTAATAAACAAGGTGTTCCACCAGTACTTGGACAAGTTCGTGGTGGTATTCATTGATGATATCTTGGTATATTCCAAGACTGAGGAGGAGCACGAGGAGCATCTGCGGATAGTGCTAGAGACTCTCAGGAGGGAGCAGCTTTATGGAAAACTCTCCAAGTGTGAGTTTTTCTTGGACCGGATGGACTTCTTGGGGCATGTGGTGACTGGAGATGGTATCTCAGTTGATCCCGAGAAGATTTTAGCTGTTGAGGCTTGGACAGTGCCAACTTCAGTGGAAGAGATCAGGGGTTTTCTGGGGCTGGTAGGATACTATAGGAGATTTGTGCAAGATTTCTCCTGGGTTGCAGAGCCGTTGATACGGTTAACCCGGATGGATGCTGAGTATGTTTGGTCAGAGGAGTGTCAGGCAGCTTTTGATGAGTTAAAGAAGCGGCTTACGACAGCTCCGATTCTGACATTGCCTTCAGGATTAGGTGGATTCACTATTTATAGTGATGATTCAGGGAAGGGGCTGGGTTGTGTCTTACAGCAGCATGGGAAGGTGATTGCCTATGATTCCAGGCAATTGCGTCCCTATGAGAAGAACTACCCTACCCATGACCTGGAGCTGGCGGCGGTAATTTTTGCTTTGAAGTTGTCGAAGCACTATCTGTATGGCGAGAGGGTAGAGATTTTCATAGATCACAAGAGCTTGAAGTATGTGTTTACACAGAAAGAGCTCAACATGAGGCAGCGCAGATGGCTAGAGTTGATGAAGGACTTTGACATCTCACTTCAGTATCACCCGGAGAAGGCCAACGTTGTTGTCGATGTCTTGAGTAGGTATCCGACAGCCATGTGTTTGACCATGGATCGGCACTTGCTTGCAGACATGGAGAGCCTTGGGATTGAGGTGATCGTGCCCGGAGTGCAGATGCAGTTATGGGGCCTTCAGATACAGTCAGACTTGATGGACAGGATCAAGACGACACAGTTCGAGGATGTAGCTCTGCGGTGTATCCGAGAGCAGATCAGTACAGGATTGGAGGATGATGAGTTTTCACTTGCAGAGGATGGTGCCCTGAGGCACGGTACCCGATTATGTGTGCCCAGTAGGGAGCTCAGAGAGCAGATTATGCAGGAGGCTCACAGATTGCAGTAATCTATACATCCTGGTGCCAACAAGATGTACAGGGATCTGCGAGAGCATGTCTGGTGGTACGGGATAAAGAGGGAGGTATCCCACTTCGTAGCTAGATGCTTGGTCTGTCAGCAGGTTAAGGCAGAGAGGTAGAGGTCCGGAGGATTATTGCAGCCGTTGTCCATTTCAGAGTGGAAGTGGGAACATATTACCATGGATTTCGTATCTGGGTTGCCGCATACACCAGGAGGAAAAGATGCGATTTGGGTCATCGTTGACAGGTTGACCAAATTGGCCCACTTCTTGCCATTCAAGGTGGGTACGTCTACAGAGAGGCTCGCAGAGTTGTATACGAGGCAGATAGTCAGGATTCACAGAGTTTCCGTTAGTATAGCCTCAGATCGGAATAGTCATTTTACTTCCCATTTCTGGAGGAGTCTGCAGACTAGTTTGGGCACTAAGCTCAAGTTTAGTACTGCATACCACCCCAGACGGACAGACAGTCAGAGAGGACTATTCAGACACTTGAGGATATGCTGCGGATGTGCGTCCAGGATTTTGGAGGTTCCTGGGAGGATCATCTTTATTTGGTGGAGTTTGCTTACAACAACAGTTTTCAGGCCAGCATTGAGATGTCACCGTTTGAGGCTCTGTACGGGCATAGGTGTCGTACACCCTTATCTTGGGATGATATTGGAGAGCGAGCTTTACTGGGACCAGAGATAGTTGTTGACGCAGCCGAGAAGGTGAAGCTCATCAGGGACAGACTTCGCGTGGCGCAGGACAGACATCGGTACTGGGCTGAGAGCCACCGGAGGCCGTTGGAGTTTGAGGTACAGTTTTAGAGATAGGATTAGAAGTAGGCTGTTTTAATTTTTGTTTTGTTTGATTGATCATGTTTGATTTTTTTGTAACTTGAGACCTTCTTTGCGATTAGGTTGGAGATATGGTTTTTCTGCGGATATCTTCGACTCGTGGTACGATACGTTTTGGTGGAGGTAGGAAGCTTAGCCCGTGCTTTATCGGCCCTTTCGTTATCAGCGGGAGAGTCGGTGACGTGGCACACAGGCTAGACTTGCCACCTGCACTAGTGGAAGTTCACAACGTATTCCACGTATCACAGTTGAGACGGTACGTAGCTGACCCTAGCCATGTGCTCGACCATTCAGAGATTGAGGTTGGACCTACTCTTAGTTATCCAGAGCAGCCTGTGGAGATTCTGGATCGCCGAGAGAAGGTATTGAGGAACCAGGTGATACCCTTGGTACGCGTCGCATGGAGGCATCATTCTCCAAGAGAGTCGACCTGGGAGCGAGAGGATGAGATGCGCGAGCGGTACCCCTATCTTTTTGGACCTTGAGGTATACTTTCTATCCTCCTCAGCAGTTTAGTTTCGCCTTTAATTTCGAGGACAAAATTATTTTAAGGAGGGTAGATTTGTCACTACCACTTTTCTAGCTTGGGGGTATTTTGGACATTTTGGTTATTTTTGAATTTTTGTGAATTATTTGGAATTATTATTATTAATTATTTAGATTTATTAGAATTAATGTGATTTTTAGTGATTTTTAGAGATTTTTAGTATAATTGATTTTGGCCTTATAGTTGACTTTGACTATTGTTGACTAGTAGACTAACCTAGAGATTAACCTAGGTTATGACCACTTGGTTAGGTTAAGTAACCTTAGCTTGCCCTAAGTTAGTGAGGGTTAACTCATTGAAACTTGTTTGGAGAGATTAGGAATTGATTAGGCTAGAATGGCTTATGATTTCATAAGTCATGACTAATGACTTGAGCCTTAAAGCCCATAGGCCCACACCATGTTGCTAACCCTAACCTTAATCAGCCCATGGCTAGCCATAATGGTCTCCCCCATCCTATTTAATACCCCTCAAAGTTAGGGCTAGCCTCCATTAGGATTTTTGCCAAGTTTTAGAAAGAGGTAAGCCCCAATCTTTAATAAATCATAAAAAATCCATTTTAAATCCTTTTTCCCCCAAACCAATTGCATTAGGTTCTAATTTTACTCCTCTTGCTGTTGGTTACAAGTATTCTCAGCTTGGGAGCACATTGGAGGAGTTTGGCCATCAAGAGGAGCACCTCTCTTTGAAGCTTTTTGAAAGATTTGACACATATAGGTAACTTTCAATCCCCTCCATAGAATCCTGATTTTATTGCATATTTAGGGAGCCCTAGACCTAACCTTATTGTAGGAATAGGAAGCCCTAAAATTCGTGTCCATTTTGTGTCTTTTTTGGACATGTATCAGTGACACATACCAAGTGTTTGATGAAATGCCCCAATGGGCATTACGTGCGATTTTTAGAAAAGTGTTTGAATAGAAAATTAGGGTTTGATGTCGCTTACACGTTTCTGGTGTTTTTTTGTAGTCTTAGTATCGTGTCGAGTCCACACGGACACGCGAACACGTGGTCGCGCGCGCGCGTGCACGGGCACTGCGCATGCCCTGCACTTCGGAGGACACACAGCGCCCTGGACACGGCTCCCCGACACGTGAGATTTGACGTGTGGCTCGGGGCCGACACTGACACGGGGCTCCCCAAGTTTCAGAGCCCTACGTGTCGTATCGGACACGCACGAGCGTGCGCACAGGAAATACACTGTTTCAGTCGACTGTCACTTTTGATCACTGACACGCGTGTCTTGTGTCGCGTATACGCGACGTGGATACGTGGCAGGGTGTCCTAGCCCTAGCCCTATTCTTAGTCAACACGTGGACACAATCACGTGGGTTATGTCGGGTCGTGTTGTGTGCACGGACACCGTGAACACGTGCACGATGATTGTGCACTGATGTGTCCAATTTTGCCTGTTTTTGGTTTTATTATGATTGGACACATTTGTGTCCACTTTGGTGGACACAAACACACCACATGACACGTACACAATGTGTTCTCACATTACCAACCACTGTATTGCAATTTTAATTCAATTTTACTGTTCAATTCCTATTTTTCCCCCTAATTCCTGATACCTAAATATCAGCTCTATTATACTGTTCTGTCCAGTTTTCATAATCCAATTTTGTCAATCTTTTTAACCTAATCAACACTGTTAATTGCATGAATTGTAAGCTCTGATATGTACTCCTGCATGTTATCTAATGGTATGAGGAATTTGGGTTTGATTTGGTGGTTGTGTGATTCAATAATCTGGAAATTCAATTAAGGGACTGTTTTGGCTGTTAACTGATTTTGGGATTCTTCTTTTGAACTGAACTGAGATGGGGGTTCTTCTATGAGTAAATTGAGATTTAATGGGATAGTTCACTGTTGTGTCTCACTGTTTTTACACTAACCTATACACTCATACCCACATGGTTTCCATTACACTAATCTATCATACACACCCTTTAATCTATCTCACATACACCTATATATTTCCCCTCACTGTTTTTCACTGATTTTACACACTTTTCACACACATAATTCTCATTGTACACACACACACACATACACTTGGACACATGTTCATGTGTCCCTCTCTCTCTACCTATGTATGTATATATGTATTGACGTATATGTGGTATGGTATACACATAACAGCCTATAGGTATATATTCTAAGTTATATTATAACACATCAATGTGTGTGTGTATATATATATATATATATATATATATATATATATATATATATATTAAGATCGGAGTTGACGAAACCCTAACCCAGAGCCGCGCCACCGCTGGGCGACCCCCACGCGCGCCTCCGCGCGCCGCTGGCGGCCGTCGGCCACAGGCCGTAGACCGTGCGCGCGTGCATGCGCGAGCAGGACGCGCAGCAGTAGCAGCGACGAGGCAAATTTGTGTGGCATTTTCTCCGCGCACGGTCGACGGTTCTTCGAACCGTTTGTTCAGGACACTGTGACTCCAGTTGGACATCTACATTTATCAGCGGCTTGGATTACCAGGAGGACATCCAGATTCACTCCCTATTCCCGATCACCCTGAACAAGGTATACTTGCAGGATATTGTTCTACCTTATGGGCCAGAGCCCGGGATCTTAACTGAGCAGGATGGAGACATGACTTAGCTAGAAGGTTTAGACTGTTTAGCTTTACTCTTATATTTTTTTTTAGAGTTCATTGCTTATTTCATTCCTGTTGACTCTGGTACCTTTACGTTATATGGACTTGTGGATTATGGTGTTCAAAAAAAAAAAAAAAAAAAAAAAAATATATATATATATATATATATATATATATATATATATATATATATATATATACATTGTCATATTATGTATGTATCTAATATGTGAATAAGAGCCTATATATATATCAATATCGATATCCTATATTAGATTGTGTGGTATGTATATATATGTATTGTTTTAGGTATAGATACTGAATATGGTATTGCCTATTGGCCCGTGGCCTAGTCTCTTAGCCTATGGCCTATGATTGTGTTTGCTTAGCTAGTGAGTCTAGATTAGACTTGTTTAGTCTAGATAGACTTAGAATAGCCTTATTAGCCTAGTATAGACTGGTTGACTTAGGTTTGACTTGGTTGACCTAGTTTGACTTCTAGGTTGACCAGAGTTGACTTTGGTCTAGATTGACCTAGATTCATGTAGTATGCATCGTAGTGCATCTTATTACTATTCTGGACTTTTTGTGACTTGTGCTGTTCTAATAGGAGCCAGACACCACTTCTCGGACAGTACTTTCGTCTTGGACATTCAGTTAGCAGGCGAGTACATTCTTCGATCTTTTCATACTTGTCTAGACTATACTCTTGCTCTAGATTACTTTACTTGATGCTGACACGTATCTTCACGGATTAGTACTATATGGATCCTTTCCTGAGATGTTATCCCTCTACGGGTGCATCGGGTATTTCATGTTCATGTACTTTATAATGTGCATCAAGTACTCTTTGTACTCGTACTAGTTCATGTTATTACATGTTCTCATGTGCTTTCATGTGCTTTATCATGTGCCTCATGTACTACTCATTACATGAGTTCACGTATCTTAGCTGTATTCATGTGCCTATAACGTAACTTGAATGGATCCTTGTGTATTGATTGGGGCGGGGTGAGTAGAATTGGTTATGTGGATACTATCCCCAGTAGGTATTCATGTGCTTCTTAGTTGTATTCATGTGCTCCTAAGCCGTTTACATAACCATATTGTACTCTAAATCACGTAGCCACTTACAGTCTTTACTATCATGTATTTACTTTGAGTTACAAAATATCTTCTGTTTTACTTGTACTTCCTTTCAGCACTTCCTGTATTTTACTCTATTGCATGATTTTATACTCCTAACCTGCTATGAACTGTTTGAGAGATATTTGCTCGTTCCCGTCCTGATTAGACATGTTGATAATTTTACAGAGGACGAGGAGGAGGCCTGCCTAGACACGTACTATGGGACAACCTTAGAGGACACTTGCGATCCAGACTTCCTGTCGGATCCCTTAGTAGTAGAGACTGTTGCTCCATAGTTAGTTTATCTTATTTCATAGTATTGATCAGTTGAGTTGTATATACATTTGGGATCTGTATTATGTCTGGATGTTGTGGAGTTATTATAGACACTTAGCTCTCTCTCTTCTTTATTTTCCTGTGGATTTGGATCTTGCATCTTATTATCTATCTATCTTTCTTTCATGTTCTACCTTAGTTGTGATTGAGATATATTCTGTTATGTCACCCCCATTTGGGGAGTATAACTGTTTATTACCTATAACTGTTAGATGTTGTGACCTAGGACAGCGTTCTACCACCGACACTGCGACGTAGGCTGGACGTACCCACGTCTCGTGCCCTTACTCTAGGGTGCGGGTCGTGATACTAGCTACACTCTCGAAGCCGGAGTGACTATTTACTTTTTTAGAGTCAACTAGCTGCATTCCCAAAGTTTCTTGCGAGGATTAGTGTGGCTGGCCACGATCATAATAATGGTAGGTTTTATTTATATGATAAATATTATATCTTGTTTACTCCTACACTCCGAAAAGCACTAAAATTGTACACAGTTTTGATTTTTGATACGAAAAAGTGTTTCCTAAAACAATCCCTTTAAGAACTTAGAAATCTATGCCTTCTTTGTTGTTTCTCCTTTAAAATTCAAGATATTTTTCTATACAACTACTATACAACCATATATTATATAATTATTCTTAGGCTTTTGGAAACCATGACATTTTCATGGAATTTTTATGAAATATGACATCATGAACGCAATTCTTTTTGTGTGAAAGCTACTGAGGGAAGGAATGATTTTTCATAATTTCCTCTTAATAGTAAATAATAATCATAAAACCAGATATAATTTGAGATGCCTTCCATTATTTACTTTATTTTTTTGCTGAGGTTGTTCTCATCATGTCTTGAACCTGTCACGACCCGCACCCAGTGTAGGGTACGAGAAGTGGTTACGTCCAGCCTACGCCGTATTGTTGGTGGTAAACGCTCTTCTAGGTCACTATCTAGCCAACAACTTACGCAATTATATAATGTACTTGTCAAAATCTCAACTCCGAACGGAGGACAAGAATAGATATAATGAAATCTCAATCACAGTCTAAGCATGATATGAAAACACAGAAGATTAACTAAGATTGAATACAACAATAAAACCAACTACTAAAATAATATAATCTCCAACAATCTCAAAACAACATATCTCAACTTATTTACAATTCAAGTTCTAAAACATGAAACTAAACCTAATCAACTAACAAGTCTCCCGATCACTCCTGAGTGTCGGGGCCAAAGGTAGCTAAGCCGTCTCCTGGTCCATAGTAAGTAGGGCAAGTGTCCTCGGGACAAGCATCTGTAATATTTTCAACAGGTCCAGTTAGGACAGAAACGAGTACAACTCATCAAAAAATCCCAAATAAATGACAGAGAATTATAAACAGTTATAGACGGTTATATTGATGAACATAACAGTTTTATACAGGTAGTGATGTAGAGAAATAGTTAAGGTACAAGGCAAGGAAAGTAACTAAACAAGAAAAGAAACATGACAATAAAAATTATAAAATATAATCTATCTGAACTAGAGTAACATGATATAAATCCAGTCAGTATAACCCAATGTGAGTCCAGACAATGTAGTCTAATACCAGGTGTTTTCGGTACAAGATGAGTCCAGTATAAGGTGAGTCCAGTCAGTGATCAAAGATTCCAGGGTGAGTCCAGACTATACTCTATCAGTGTATTTTAAAATATTAGGATCGACATGTGAACGACTGTAGGTAATACGGCACACCACACACTCGGCCAAGTGTGGAATGGCTATCATTCCAGTATAATTCCAAGGGAGTGGTTTCAGTATTTGGAAATGTTCACATGTCTACTCCAATATTTCTCTGCCCAACAAGTACAAGTGAATCCATAACCCGACACGAAATAAGAACAAGTCCAGCCAGAACATGAATGATACCAGTAAGGGATTCCAGGGTGATTCCAGTAGGTGATTCCAGAATTAGAGGCCAGACATGAATAAATGAGGGTCGCTTGAAATGGATCCAGTAATATCAAATCATGTTTGTAATAGAGGAATCAATAGAGCTAACTACAATTAAAGTACAGTAATTGACAAATAAATAAGAGAATTATCAGAGAATGTACTCGCCTGATACTCTGAAAAGAGCAATGTAGTATTAGATGTCTGTACTGGAGTCACAATGTCCTAAATAGAGCAATATGGGTTATAATGTGTTTATATTAAGGCAAATGAAGTTTACGATACAATCTACATGATTTCCAAGCCAATCTAGGTCAAAGTCAAACTTGGTCAACTCTGGGCCAAAGCAAGTCAACATCTAGTCTACTAGGTCAACGACAAGGCTATCTTGGTCAACTGGTCAGACTTAGGCTAGCAAGGGTCAATTGGTCAACTATTGGTCAACCTTAGGGTTTTGGTCAAACTCTGGACTATTGGGTCAACTCTAAGATAACTAACTCATATTCCTAGTCATGACTTAAAACAATTTTAAATTGATTAAAAATTACCAAAAATTATAATGTGAAATAAATATCAATAATAATAATTATAATTTCAAAAGTTCAAAATTATCCTCATTTGGAAAACTGGGTGTTACAAAACCACAGTCCTGACTCCTGGGATGTCTCTCTTCATCTTGTGGAGCTTTTCGATCTGCTACATCTTGGAGGTAATATTGTCTAAAAATAATTGAGGGATTTTTAATGTTGAAAAAAGAAGTATTACTTCACTATTGAGGCTTAACATGTATTTGTTGTGTATCATATGTACTGAAGATTAGGTAGTGGTTGTCAATTGAAGAAAAGTGTCCGACAAAGTTTTTAGAGAAGATTAATTGGGTAGATTATTGATATGGCTCCGTCAAGCAGGATCAGGAAGTATGAAATTGAGAAGTTCAATGGGAAGAACGATTTTGGATTTTGGAAAAGCCAGATGAATGATGTTCTCATATCTCAAAAGCTTCATAAGGCTTTACGGGAAAAGTCCAAGAAGCCTGCTGACATGACCGATGATGATTAGGATGACATGGATCTCGAAGCATATGTCGCTATTTCCCTGTATTTGGAAACAGATGTCGTGTACACTGTGAAGGACGAAACCACCGCCACTGGGCTTTGGTTGAAGTTGGAATCACTCTACATGGCGAAGAATCTCACCAACCGACTTTATAGGTTGAAGTCGCTCTACAGACTAGTGATGGAGGAAGGTACGTCAATTCAGGATCATATTTCAAAATTTAATCGAATTATTTTCGACTTGAAGGATGTTGACATACATGAAGAAGATGGTCGTTTGGTGCTAATCCTGTTATTTTCTTTGCCCGATTCTTATGAGAATCTTATTCCAACGTTATTATACGGAAGGACTCAATTTTTGTTGAAGAAGCTACGAGTGCCTTATTGTCTAATGAGGTTCCGAGTTTGGCATCTAATGGCGAAAACGATAGAGGCCAAGCCCAAGGTTTGACGGTAAGAGAAAGGACAAACAATAAAACATCTTTTAGCAGAAGGTCAAGATCCAAGTCCAAAACACCTATTGATAAGGTGAAGTGCTTCAACTGCAATGAGAAACGACATTATACAAATAAGTGTACTCACCTAAAGAAGAAAAACAAAAAAAGGAGAATAAGACAGAGAGAGAAGGTGATGAAGCAAACATGGTTCAGAAGTTGATAGTGACGGGGTCTGTTTTTCGATGGCACATGACAACATGAGTGACCGTTGGATTCTCGATTCCGGATGCTCATACCATATGTGTCCAAAGAGGGAGTGGTTTTCTTCCTACAACAGATAGTGGTTCTGTGTTGATGGGCAACAACAATTCATGTCGAACTGTTGGAATTGGATCTATCAAGGTAAAAATGTATGATAGAATTGTGTGAACTTTGACCAATGTCAGACATATTCCCGACCTCAAGAAAAATCTTATTTCTCTTGGTACGCTTGACTCGAATGGTAACAAGTTCGGCGCCGAGGGTGGAGTCTTGCGAGTCATTCATGTTTCTTTGGTGGTGATGAAAGGTCACCGACAGGGTAATCTTTATATCTTATTGTGAAGCACTGTGACTAGGACTTTAGCAGTCAGTACATCTGATTTGTTTGAAAGCATATGTCTTTGGCATATGCGGCTTGGACATATGAGCGAGAAAGACCTATCCTTACTGAGCAAGCAAGGATTACTGAAGAACTTAAAGAAGCCAAGTGTGGATTTCTGTGAGCATTACGTTTATGGCAAGCAACACAGGGTAACCTTTAGTACAAGCAAGTAGAAGACAAGAGGTATTCTCGACTATGTGCATACAGATGTATAGGGACCTAGCAAAATTCCTTCCAAGAATGGAGCAAGGTACTATATCACTTTATTGATGATTATACACGTTATGTTTGGCTGTATTTCATCAAAACCAAGGATGAAGTGTTCAAAAAGTTCAAGCAGTGGAAAGCGACTATGGAAAACAGAACTGGCAAAAAGGTAAAGACGATGAGGTCTGATAATGGTATTGAATATACCTATGGACCTTTCAAAGATTTTTGTGCTCAAGAAGGTATCGTTCGACATTGGACTTTTAGTAACACACCACAGCAGAATGGGTTAGCAGAGATGATGAATCGAACCTTGCTTGAGAAAGCAAGATATATGCTCTCCAATGTCGGTTTAGGCAAGGAATGGTGGACGAATGCTATACACATTGTGCGGTACTTGGTTAATAGATCACCAACTCCGGCTATAGGTTTTAAGACTCCATATGAGGTAATGACCAACAAACCAGCAGAATACAGCACTTTATGCGTGTTTGGATGCAAAGCTTACTATCATGTCAATGAGAGAAAGTTAGACCCGAGAGCCAAGAAAGCAATATTCTTGGGATATGCACAAGGAGTGAAGGGCTACCGTCTATACTGATTGGAGGATAAGAAGTTCTTAATCAGCATGGATGTCACATTCGACGAGTCTTCAGTGTTGGCTTCGAACAAGAAGAGTGAGTCCGATCATGATGGTGGTGTATCTAGCAAATCTTAAATAATTAAGATTGAGTCATTTGAGGATGCATCATATGAGGTAAAGGTTTCTGAAGATGTTCATCAAGCCACACAAGAGCGACAACCAAAGGATGAGCCACACCAGCAGCAAGATTCTTTGGCCACCATTAGGCCAAGGAGTTCAGTCAGGCCAGTACATATGTCTGGATTTGAGGAACCAGTAAAGCATTATGGATAGCTAAATGTGGTGGCATATGTACTACCCGTAGAGGATGACGAGCCTATCACATTGAGACAGGCGGTCAAAGATACTAGCAGCGAGAACTGGATGGTGGCTTTGCAGGAAGAGGTTGAGTCTCTCCATAAAAATTGTACATGGGATCTGTTTCCATTGTCCAAAGGTAAGAAGGCTATAGGCTACAAGTGGGTGTACTAAAAGAAGGAAGCTTCTCCAGAGTCAGGTGGCACTCGGTTCAAGGCAAGATTAGTGGCAAAGGGCTTCGCACAGAAGGAGGGAGTGGACTACAATAAGATCTTTTCTCTAGTGGTCAAGCATACTTCTATTCACATATTGTTGAGCTTGGTAGCTCATCATGATCTCGAGTTAAAGCAACTTGATGTGAAGACAACACTCTTGTATGGCGATCTTGATAAAAAAATTTATATGCATCAACCGGAGGGCTTCAAGGTGGTTGGTAAGAAAAATCATGTGTGTTTGTTGAAAAAATCGTTATACGGGTTGAAGCAGTCACCTCGATAGTGGTACAAGCGGTTCGACACCTTTATGATACGGCACTATTTCACCCGAAGTAAGTATGATTGTTGTGTTTACTTTCATAGACTTCATGGTAGAGACTATATCTATCTATTGCTTTATGTGGATGATATGCTTATTGTATCAAAAAGTATGGTAAAGATAGATAAACTGAAATATCAACTTAGCTCGGAGTTTGAGATGAAAGACTTGGGTGGAGCCAAGAAGATTTTAGGGATGGAGATTAAAAGAGAGAGAAAGAAACAAAAAATTTCTTTGCCTCAGAAGTCGTACATTGAGAAGATCATTGCTCATTTTGGTATGGAAGATGCAAAGATTGTTTCTACTCCCTTAGCTGGCCACTTTATGCTCTCAGCCAAGTTATCTCCTACTACAGATGAGGAGAAGGAGCACATGGCTCGAGTTCCTTATGCGAGTGCAGTTGGTAGCTTAATGTATGCTATGGTGTGCACTCGACCAGACATTGTAAAAGTCGTAAGTGTGGCTAGTTTCTTTATGGCTAATCCGGGAAAGAAGCACTGGGAGGCTATAAAGTGGATATTCAGGTACTTGAAGGGCACTACTGATTTGGGATTACATTTTGATGGAGACTTTAGTCAAGTCAGTGGATATGTGGATTCAGACTATGCTGGTGATCTGGATAGGCACAAGTCAACTATTGGATACGTATTTGTTTTACATAGTGCACCAGTCAGTTGGAGGTCTATGTTGCAGGCTAAGGTTGCACTATCGACTACGGAAGCAGAGTATATGGTAGTAATAGAGGCAGTGAAAGAAGGCTTATGGCTTCGTGATTTGATTAATGACTTGGGCGTGAAGCAAGATGTAGTTGATGTACATTGTGATAGTATGAGTGCTATCTACTTGGCAAAGAATCAAGTCCATCATGTAAGGACCAATCATATTGATGTTTGCTACCACTTCATACGGGATATTGTAAAAGACGGTGATATTGCACTTGAAAAGGTGCATACCAAGGATAACCCCGCTGATATGTTGACTAAGGTTGTTACTGGAGCTAAGTTCCAATATTGCTTGGACTTGCTCCAGGTCCTACCAATTTTTTGAGAGCCCTTGACGAGTGGTTGATTTGGTGAAAATGTGCAGTGGAGAAGTGTCGGCTCGATTTTGTGGCAAAATCTTGCCGAGGTAGAGATATGAAAAAATATGTCCAAAAATAGGCCCATGACCTTTTTTGACCATATATATGGTAATCCTATATAAGATTGGATTTGACCATATATGTGGTAGTCCTATATCTATGGTAATCCTATATAAGATTGGACTTGATTATATGTGGTAATCCTACATAGGATTGTATTTTTTTATGCTACATAAAGGGGTCTACGGGCGCTCCTTTATACATCTCATTGTGCTCAAGTTGTGGAATAAGTTCAACATAAGAGAGCTAAAGTTGTTGAAGAAGTTCAATACAAAATTTGAGAGAGTTTTTTTCTTCTATCTTTATGATAAAGATCGAGTTCTTGAGTGTAAGGAGAGAAGTGTTGAGAGCTATTGTAATTTCTTTTCTTCTTCATAGTGGAACTAAATCACCCTCATTTGTGGAAGTAGGCATCTTGGCCGAATCACGTAAATTATTGTCTTTGTGGTTGTGAATTTTTTTCTGAGTTTTTTGGGTTTATTTCCGCTGTGCCACAACATCAATCAACTTAATTGTAATCCAATTTGAGCATTAGGTATTGAAAATTTATATTCAAAAAGGGTTCTAATTGGTTTGTACACATTTTGCTAGGATGAACGACATTGGATTTTGCTTCTTTGAAGCATAGTATTATATTATCGTTCTTTGATGTCGAGAAATTAGAGATGGCAATTTTTTGTTGGGCTATAGCTCGAACAAGGGCAACCAAGGTAGTTCTTGATATATTGTTCTAAACAAATTTTACCTTTGATTTTGATCATAGTGATTTCTATCTACAATCAATCTGTTGAATTATTTCCTCCTTTAAGTTGGCAAAGTTTTGTCCAAAGACGAAAAGGCTCAAAAGCTAGCACTGCAACATTGGCTCAAAGTGGTATGTGACCTGCACTCTACTATTTGTTCAGTATCAATTACACTAGACATATATTCTCTATATTTGTTAAACGAGATCTTTCTGATGGGTCGATGCATTTTTTGTGTTTTTCTTCTATAGATAGACCCACAACACCGGTATGTGCACAATTTGTACTAATACTATGATGTCTGGTTTGATGGTGAGAGAACAAAACTATTCTTCTACTGGTAAGTATCAATAGTGAATTGATCTTTTCACAATTGGAAGCTGGTTTGTACTTGGTAGTAACCCTTGTGTATTTAGCCAAAATGAAGGTTAGTGTAGGAATTGGCAGAGAAGTAAACCTTGAGAAGTGCTTAAGAAGCAATCTTCAACAACAGTGCATCAAATATCTCGGACATGTATGTGTTTATCTCAAATTATGATTCTCTTTAACTAATATACCTTATTTTTACAACAATTATGCATTCTTGCAAGGATACCTCAGTAAAATATTTTTTGATCTAGTTTAGTTGTACAATGAAAAAAAATCCATTTGTCAGTATCTCTAATTTTTTTATTATTATTAGATATCTAAGTTAACTGATCTAGATGTCTTCCTCTTCAATCGATATGTCTTCTTTATCAAGATTTGTTGTTTATTAATGGTTTGAATATGGCTAATACTAGTTACCTCATATTTATATCGGTTGACATTTGTTGACATACATAGACATCTAATTCTTTCCTTGTGCTACAATCTCAAGTTGGTTATTATGAGTTTGCTTTCTATTGCAATCTTATTCTATGTTAAATTCTAGCTTATAAATATTGGTTCTATCTATTCTATCTAATATTTAAGAAAAGACAAGTGAACATTAAACTTTCCATTAATGAAAAACAAAAAAAATAGTTTTAATTTTTTAAATATTGATATAAATTATGCCCTTGTAGCCATGCCTAATGCCACTATTTTGAAGATCAGAAAGTTTTTTTCCATTTTTAGAAAATTATTTTTCCCACAGTTCGGAGGTGGAGTAATATTTTGTGTTCATTGGTTCATAAGGGTATCCCGTCGAAAAATTATCAAAGTGAAACTAGTCTCCTTGTAGTTGAAACACTTGTAGAGGATTATATATTTAATCCTTTTTGCATCATAGCATATAATCATGTATTATTTTGGCTTTGTTTCTAATCTATGATCTATTATATATAGGGGAAGGACAAAACGACTGAGGAGAGGAGGATTTCCATTTGTATCTTTGATGATGTTGCAGAACAATGTCGGGAAGCAGCTCTCAATCAATTTCTAGGATATATTTAATTACAGAATATTGAATTTTTTGAATATGTTTGTCCGTATTCCTTTGTATATCTATTACAGATACTATGATACCTATATTCCTTTCCTATTAGAGGCATGTAATGATGGAAATGCAAATGTCAGCCAGGTCAATTTTTATTTGTCTGTCTCTCGTACCCTTGTTGACACACACACAAACACATACCCACTGACAACCGCTATTTTCTCCCACTTAGATAGTTGTTCCATGTGTAAACAACACACCTCACACACACATCGCCACCCCAGTATTCTTAATAACTTATTATTTTGCTTTCAGGCTGCTGCATATAGTATAGGTGCATGTGCTGAGTTTGGTGGTTTTGTCTTTCAACCTCTTATTGGAGGTAATTGTATTAGAATTTTCCATTGTGATATTATACACATAAAGTCATTCTCTACTATTTACTAATAATTCTGCTTCTTGCACTTTACAGTGGCTTTGTCTAAGTTAAATAATGTGATTAGAAAACTATAGGCACTGCATGCGGACAATGTATTGGCATATGACAATGTTGTTTCTGCTGTGGAAAAATCTGATTATTTTACCCTGATAGTATTGCTACTGCTCAGTTCCTTTCAGCTTGACTACCATATGAACAATTCCTATTTTAAGGTTCGTTTTTTGTTGGTGAAAGGTATCATTAGAGTCAATATTTTGATATATCATGATGCATGATTTTGTGTAAGATGGCATATATTAGCTACATAAATTTACAAATAATTAAGACCTGCTTAAATAATGCTCCCTCTCTCTCAACCGAACCAAGTATCATCAGGTAAGTCATTTTTCTCTCGTAAGCCACCTTATTATTAATTGGAAATTTCATTGCTTATTTTAATTAGTAAACTATTGAAACATTGTTTAGAAGTCTCAACCTAATAGTGCATTTTATAGCAATCTGTATCTGTTGTCAACTTTCCTGATGCTCCTTTTTTTAATGATTTTCTGGCAGGTTATTCCTGCTTGGTTAAGCTGCCTGCCAAAAAAAAGTGACATGATTGAAGCAAAATTTGTTCATGAACAGCTTTATTTAATGGTAGAAAGGTAAACCAGGTCATGTATGTCCAACATTTATGTGATGAAGACTTATGCTATTAGCTGTCGCTTTATATACCCTTTGTGACATACAAACATGTATAAGATAGTGAACTATACTTTATTGTGTTTCATCGGTCGAATAAAGAGCTTCAGGATCCTAACAATCAATATCTTCCTAAAATCCTTTCAGTGTTTGCTGAGGTAATTAATCATGTATCCTTGTTAGATTATATTTGTAACTATTGTAAGTATGGCCCATAAGCCCAATCATGTAGACAATATATATATTGTAATCAGCCCCCATCAATAAACAAGGCAGTATAATGTAACAAGGTATCCTAACAATCAATATCTTCCTAATTTCCTACATGGTATCAGAGCCTCCAGAAAAACCCTAGCCGTCATATTCACCATCCTCGATCCGATCTCTATGTGTCCGATGTGCCCGACGTGCCTGACGTCGGAGTTGACGGACGCGCTCGATCTCTACGCGTCCGACGCGCCTGACGCGTCCGATCCGGAGCCGCCGATCCCCTACGTGCCCGCCGTGCCGATCAAACGACCCGACGACCCGACACGCCCGCCGATCAGCGACGACCCGACGCGCCCGCCGATCAGCGATGACCCGACGCGCCCGTCGATCCCGACGTGCCGACCCGACGCGCCCAGCGAACCCCTACGCGCCGATCTCCCTGATTCCGACGCGCCCGATCCGGCGTCGCCGACCCCTAAGCGCCCGATCCGGCGCACCGGCAGCGGCCGATTCGTCGACGTTGTACTTTATTTTATACATTCGACATCCGCACCATTCGCCCCTACGCGCCAGATCCAGCACCGCCGACCCCTACGCACCCGATCCGGCGCACCAGTAGCGGTCGATTCGTCGGCACTGTACTTTATTTTGTACACCCGACATCCGCGTTGCTCGCCCCTACGTGCCAGATCCGGCACCCCTGATCGGGACAGGTTCGCCGTGAGCCCCGTCCAACAGCGGCCAATTCGCCGCCGATCCTGTCTATCAGCGGCCGATTCATTGGAGTTGTACTTTATTTTGTACACCGAACATCCGCGATGGCTGATAATGCTGCGTCCAACTACTCCATCGCGACTAGCGGTGGTGGTGCACACAACCCAAATTATCCTAATCCGAAGGATCTATATTTTCTGAGTTCTGCTGATCAACCAGGAAATATCATTACTCCTATTATTTTTCGTGGACCGAACTATGCTGAGTGGTCTCGGTCGATTCGTCTCTCCTTGATCTCTAGGCAAAAGATCACTTTTCTGGAAGGTACAAAAATCAAACCTGTTAATGATGCTAGTAAATTGCTTGATTAGAGATGTGTGCAAGCGATATTGGTTCAATGGGTTCTTAACACCATTGATCCGTCTCTGAAGAAATCTTTGCCATACTTTGAAGAGGTTTATCCATTGTGGAAATTGTTGGAGAAAAGATTTGTTGTTAGCAATGGCACTCGAAAGCAACAAATTAAGGTGGCTTTGGCTGAGTGCAAACAAACGGTTTCGATGTCTGTGGAAACCTACTTTGAAAATTTGCAGTCTTTGTGGGATGAACAAGCTACTTATTTTCCATTGCCTACTTGTACTTATGGTGAACTTGCTACAAAGCTGCAGGCAATGAGGGATGAAGACCACTTTCAGGACTTTATGTATGGGTTGAATGTTGAGTTGTATGGTCATATCCGATCTAATCTTATGGCTCAGGATCCTCAGCCAAGTTTAGATCGGGCATACCAGGTAGTCCATGAGGAGGAGGATATACGAAAATCTCAGGTCCAATCCGCTACTGAGGAGGTATTAGCGCTGGCTATCAAGACTTTACCTCGTCTTTCTACTGCTTCTAATAGTAGAATCTCAGATTCCAGGGATAAATCAGGTATGATCTGTACTCATTGCAAGAAAACAGGTCATGATGTTTCAAATTGCTTTGCCTAAATTGGCTATCCAGAGTGGTGGGAGACTCGTCCTCGGCGTGAGGGCGAACGTGGTGCTGGTGGTGGCAGAGGCCCGGTACCACAATAGAGACGTGATGGGGGACGCGGTGCTGGTGGCACAGGGGTTGTTCATCATGTCACCGCTACTGGTTATGGTGTCCCTGCTGGTCTTGCTGGGAGTTCGGCGGATGTGATGCATGTAGGATATCCTTCACCACTCTCAGGTGAACAATGGCAGAAACTGATGAGCTTGGGTAACGACAATCCTTCCAACCCTGGTTCTTCAAACTCTGATCGTCTGATGGGTAAGAATTCTTCTGTCACTTGGATATTCGATACTGGAGCCACTTTTCATGCGATAGGTTCTCGTGACTGTTTAGTTGATTGCTTTGAGGGCCCTATCTGTCCTGTGATTTTGCCAGATGGGAGCACTATTGAGGCTGTTCTGAGAGACAAAGTATTTTTTACTGCTTCATTGGTGTTGACGGATGTTCTTTATGTTCCGATATTGACTTGAAAGTTGATCTCTGTCTCACAATTAATTGGGGCCAAAAATTGTGATATGTTATTTACTCCTGATTTATGTTTTGTTCAGGACCGAAGTACGAGGATGGTGATTGGAGCAGGTGAACAAAAGGGTGGACTTTACTTCTTGAGGGAGGTTCCAGCTTCTTTGGCTTCGGTGATCCTGGCATACAGAGAGACTTATTTCGAGGTTTGGTATAGTAGACTGGGACATCCTTCAGATAAAGTAATGCAAACTTTACCTTTTTCTCTGGTAGTAGTGTGTTTTTTCATAAGGCTTGTGATATTTATCATCAAGCCAAACAGACTCGTGATGCTTTTCCTGATAGTAGTAGTCGTGCTTTGAGATACTTTGAACTTATATACAGTGACCTGTGGGAACCATATCGTGTTTCGTCATCTAATGGGGCACGCTATTTTTTGACTTTGATGGATGATTTTTCTAGAGCTGTTTGGGTTATTTTATTGACGGATAAGTGTGCTGTTTATTCTATGTTTTTTAAATTCATTGCTATGGTGAAGCATCAGTTTGGGGCTGATATACGTCGTGTGCGGAGTGACAATGACACTGAATTTAATTGTTTACGAGATTATTTTTCATCTCAAGGTATATTGTTCCAAACGTCCTATATTGGGACACTTCAGCAGAATAGAAGGGTGGAAAGAAAACATCGACATATTTTAAATGTAGCCAGGGCATTGAGATTTAAGGGTTCTCTTCCGGTAGATTTTTGGGGGGAATATGTTCTAAGTGCATGTTATTTGATCAATAGAACACCTTATAGTATCTTGCATTTTAAGTCTCCTTATGAAGTTTTATATGGTTCGGCTCCTTCGTATGATCATCTACATATTTTTGGTTGTCTGTGCTATACGTATGATTTGAAATCCCGACATGATAAATTTGCTCGCAGGAGTAGAAAATGTATCTTTGTTGGGTATCCACTTGATAAAAAGGGATGGAAACTGTATGATTTGGAGACTAGTGAATTTTTTGTGTCCCGTAATGTTACTTTTTATGAAAAAGAATTTCCTAGGTGTGGCTCTGCTAGTGAGATGTCTTCTGCGACACCTCATACAACTGTTGAGGTGCCAGGAGACGATATAGAGGCTTTTAGAATGTTGCCGGCTTCGGTTGCTAAGGCCGTAGTGGTTGCTCGCGGCTCGGCACCGAGTGGCGAGGATACACATGTAGCTGCAGAAGTATTGAAAGAAGAGTCTGCTGGAGGTGATGTGGATGCTACTGATGATACAGGGGATACAGTATTGGCAGAGGTGCCTGACGAGGTAGTATTGGGATGAGGAATGAGAAAGAAATCACAGCCAGTGCGATTATAGGATTTTGTGACGAATGCTGTTCGAAGTAAAAGTCCCCCCTTCACCACAGTTCATCTGTTCCCGTCACTTCCTCAGGTACTTCGTATCCTCTAACACAATTTCTAAGTTATGACATATTTACTGCTGGGCACAGAGATTTTCTTGCAACGATCACTGCAGGTGTTGAGCCTACTTCATATCGCCAGACCTCACGAGATTCAGGCTGGCACGCGGCTATACAAACTGAAATACAGGCTAT
The DNA here is from genome assembly GCA_029216955.1 of Iris pallida. NCBI lineage: Eukaryota > Viridiplantae > Streptophyta > Magnoliopsida > Asparagales > Iridaceae > Iris > Iris pallida. The sequence continues at coordinate 12,852,545 of JANAVB010028000.1, read as the reverse complement.
GGAAGATAATGGGACATGGAGTCTTATTGATTTGCCTCCTGGTAAGAAAGCATTGGAAAGTAGATGGGTGTACAAAATAAAGTACAACTCCGACGGCAGTATTGAGCGCTTAAAGGCACGGTTGGTTGTGTTCGGTAATCATCAGGTTGAGGGGATAGACTATTCAGAGACATTTTCCCCGGTATCTAAGATGCCTACTGTTAGGACGTTCTTAGCTGTTGCAGCTGTGAAAGGCTGAACTTTACACCAGATGGATGTGCACAATGCTTTTCTTCATGGAGATCTGACAGAAGAAGTGTATATGAAGTTGCCGCCAGGGTTTTCGCATAGTGAACCCAACAAAGTGTGTCGTCTGCGTAAGTCTCTATATGGATTGAAACAGGCACCACGTTGTTGGTTTGCTAAGCTTACTGCGTCTCTGATATCCTATGGATTTATTCAATCTCATTCCGATTATTCCCTTTTCTCCATTTTTCAAGGGAAGGTAGAGTTGTATGTTTTGATCTATGTGGATGATATGATTGTGTCTGGTAATGACTCAGGTGCTTTAGATGCTTTCAAAAAGTATATTAGTTCTTGCTTTCACATGGAGGACCTTGGTGTGTTGAAGTAGTTTCTTGGCATCGAGATAGCTCGGAGTGCAGAAGAAATTTCCTTGTGTCAAAAGAAGTATGCTTTGGACATCATTTCAGAATGTGGCTTGTTGGGGTCTTGACCTGCTAGCTTTCCCATGGATCCCAATAACAAGCTAGCAGAATCGACTAGTCCAAAGATGGCGGATGCAGAGACTTATCGGAGGCTGGTTGGAAGGTTAATTTATATATCATTTACTTGCCCTGACTTAGCCTATGCTGTGCATATCTTATCTCAATTCTTACAGGAGCCTCGACACGATTATTGGCATGCTGCTTTGAGAGTTGTCAGATATCTCAAAGCAGCACCAGGACAGGGTATTCTTTTAAAAGCTGATTGTGATCTCTATCTTTCTGGTTGGTGTGATTCTGACTGGGCCAGTTGTCCCTTGACTCGCCACTCTGTTACAGGCTGGTTGGTGTTTCTAGAGGGGTCTCCTATTTCTTAGAAGACCAAAAAACAACCAACTGTTTTTCGATCTTCCGCTGAAGCTGAATACTGATCTCTTGCTACGCTTGTTTGTGAGTTGAAATGGTTGAATGAGTTATTGGTGAGTTTGGGCATTCTTCAGGAGTCTGCTATGTCGGTGTATTATGACAGTCAGTCAGCCCTACACTGGCTCAGAACCCGGTATTTCATGAGCGCTGTAAGCATATTGAGGTGGATTTGTATTTTGTTCGCGATGCTATTAGAGATGGCGCCGTAATAGCCTCGCATGTTCCTACTTCTTCTCAACTGGCTGACATCTTCACCAAGCCCCTTGGAAAGCATGTCTTTGATTCTTTACTTCCCAAGTTGGGCATTTGTGACTTGCATGCTCCAACTTGAGGGGGATTAGATTATATTTGTAACTATTGTAAATATGGCCCATAAGCCCAATCATGTAGACACTATATATATTGTAATTAGCCACCATTAATAAACAAGGCATTATTATTTCCTACAATCCTGTTAATATTTTGGCATTCTCTTTCGTATGCTGCTGGCGAAGTCCAACATATAGAATGCCTTCAGATCATCAAGAGATATTGCTATTTCACTTGTTGAGAGGCCAGCTCGTGGTGATCTAACTGGTAAAGTGTGTCATTGGGCTGATGGTTATCAGCTTAATGTCAGACTAGATGAGAAAAATTTTTGTAGTGTGTTTGACATCTTGGACGAATGAAAGCTTACCGAGGTATTAATTAACTTTGAACATGTGCATGTTTGGGATCTTCTTTTTTCTTCTTCCAAGAACTATAACTGAACATATTTTTGAAGTGGCGTATATCTTACATTGCTTTAAAATTCTAGGAAGTGGAAGAAACTCTTGAGTCGCTGAAGTCAACCTGGCAGATATTAGGAATTACGGAGACTATACATGATACATCTTATATATGGGTATTATTTCGGCCCGCTGAAGTCAACCTGGAGGATATTAGGAATTACGGAGACCATCCACGATACATGCTATGCATGGGTATTATTTTGATATGTGAATTATTTGAATGGAACTTTTGTCATGATCATGACTATATCTCTGTACAAGTTAGATATATTTATGCACATTGGTTGGTTTTCAATCGAACATGCAACCATATATCTTCTCATGACATCATATGATAGAAGTCAGATAAGGCATGCTGGTCATCATCATCAGCCTTACCCATCAGAAAGGTACCGATAATGGAGCATGAGATAGCTCCTAAAATAATTGAAACTTGTTTTAGGACACAATATTTGTATGTTGTCCATTCCTAACAAAGGTTGCTATATAGGGCTTATAATTACATGGAAGCTTATGAAACTTTGTCGAAGACACATGATATGTACTATTTTAAAAATTACACTTCAGATTGAATTATTATGTGAGACATGCAATGATAATAGCTTGTGCTTTTCTTTTTTGAATGCCCCTCTTTGGTCCTTGCAGGCTCTCTCCTATGTCAATTCAAGCACACTTGAGGAGAAGAAAAGTAGGAGATTTTGATGCATTACGGTATCTTGTGATGAATCTTGCTCTTATGGGTCCTTTTTATAATGTTTTTTTTATGGATCTTGTAAAACAATATTAGGTAGTTACTGTAGGTGATTATTGTTATTATTCCCATATATCCAAATAAATGACATCTTGTGGGTGTTTTAAGAGTGATTTTAGAAATTGTAAAGTTGGTGGTAGTGTGTCTTTTTTTGGATTAGATTGTATATTATGCACTTTTGGAATAGGATTAAATTATATTTTTAATTCGAAAAGAATGTTTTAAGTGTTTGTTAAATTTATGTTAAAATAATTTATGTTGTCTGGTTCGAATTTTTTTTGGAATCGAACAGTATTAACTATTGCTTTTTATAACGGTTTGACAAGTGATATATATGTTTGCGTGTGCATTACATCCATAAAAGTTTACAAAAAACATTATATAGATGGCTAGACCTACGGAGGAGGGCGGGCTGGGTTTCTGCAGACTGCCGCACATCGTTGGCGCCTGCTCCATGAAGATATGGTAGAAGATCCGCGAGAGACGTACCATCTGAGCACGGTTCATGAAGGACAGATATTTCTGGTACTCATACCCATCCGTCGCAGACTTCAACAACAGATCCTCGGTATCCTGGCGTCGCATCCTTAATGGGTAGGATCTCGCCAAGCATTTGATCCGTCTTCAGCTGGGTCGGGCGCTTCGTTCCTCTTTCACGAGCGTTGGTCCAGGACATCCTTCTTTCGCAGTTACCGGCTGCTCCCCCAACAACTCTATTCGTGATCTGTGGGATAGCGAGTGCGACTGGAATTAGGAGCGAGCCCTGGAGTGGATAGGTATGGAGGCTGCAGCTGCGCTGGCTGCTACCGGATTAAAGGTCAAAATGGATCCTGACACTTTGAGGTGGTCCCCCTCGTCCGATGGTGCTTTCTCTCTTGCCTCGGCAAGGAGAGTCATTCACGGCATCGGAGAGCTATCCTCCCATACAGGACCTTTCTGGCAATCTTGTATTCGTAAGAAATGGTCTTTTCAAATTTGGAGAGCGTTTCACAAGAAGCTTCCAATTGATGATGCGCTCACCAACATTGGATTCAGCTTAGCATCAGCGTGTCATTGGTGTTCGGTACAACAGTCGGAGATAGAAGATCACATTATGTATTCAGGAGACCTTGCAGTACAGAAGTGGACCACCTTCTCTAGTAGATGCAGACATGACCAAGCTGTTGGGGGCTTCAACAATCTTCTAGCTTCCTGGGGCATCGTCTCGCACGGACACCAGATCGTTGTAGCTGCCATCATATGGGTTATTTAGAAAAATCGTAACAAATTCAGATACGAGGGCCGACAATATAACACCAACCAACTAATCAAAGAGTTCCTCAGACAGATTCACAATGTCAGCAGATACTGCAAGCACGTCAGAGGGGGGATCTGGCACTCCTAGTTCAACTGATTATTTTGGAGCTGAGCACGGGGTTAAGCCCCTGGCTCCTTTTGTTTTGTTGTTTTTTCGGTTTGTTGCTTACTTGTATAAGCTTCGGCATTTTGTACCTTATACATGAATAAATCTGGGGTTAGTATATATATATATATATATATATATATATATATATATATATATATATATATATATATATACATATATATATCAAAAGGACTTGTATTGATGTATCAGGCACAACATGTCGAAGCCTATACAAGTAAGCGCGCCAAGCACGAAGAAACAACAAAACCTAATAGCCTAATCGTGTACCAGAGGTCGCGACACACGTGGCTAGAGCAAAGCCTGCCAAAATTGATCCGAAGAGTGGGAGCAGCGACTCCTGAGTTTAAGAATTTGTTGGAAGCCTTCGCGGATCAGTTGTGCTGGGTTTTATTGGCGGCCTTCATACCTGAATTTGTTCCAATTCTTCCAGAGTACCTAAATTCCAGCGGTTGCAGCGATCTGATGGCTATAGAAGCCGCCCCAGTTGTCCAGGAGATCGTTGAAGCCACCGGGACGACGCCTCTTCCTGCAACGACGAGAAAGATCGCGCCAATTTAGAGTGGCAAGATCTCCGGAGAGCATGATGTGCTCAACTGTTTCTGATTTATGAGAGGAGCAGCAGTGGAAGCTGGATGCGAAGGGTTTATATATATATATATATATATATATATATATATATTGAGGGCTTCCTAATCAAGAAATTAAATCTTATTAAATATTTGATATCTTCGACTAGTGTTGTGCTCGGTACAACAGTTGAAGGGATTCCTAATCTAATCAAATCCCGAATACCAAGCACCAAATCTAATCAATCAAATATTTATTCAATATTTGATATTTAATAAGATTTGGATTCCACAAGCTGGAGGGATTTCTAAAATAAGAATCCTATCATATCTAAAATAGCACAACACCAATTATGCATAATACCTTTTTTGAGGGCTTCCTAATTAAGAAATCATATTATGACATAAAATAGGATTTTTTCATCCTATATATATGGCGTGAGGGTGGAGGCACATAGAATAAGCACAAAGCACAAAAGTGGAGATTCGGGGTACTTGTCCACAAGAAAATCTAAGAGAAAGTTTGTACTTTGCTCTTAGGACTTCGCCATCCAAGACAGAAGGAAGAAGAAGATCTAATCGAGGAGTCATCAACTTTGGTTAGGAAGATTGCTATGGGTTGGTGAGTGATCGCAATTGTAATCTTCTATTTTTCTTCTTGAAAGTGGTGAGGGAGTTGAACCTATTAGGGTAAAGGGTTCAACGTGAGTTATGTCAATCTTGTAATTTTATCTAAAATATTAAAGGTTGGGATTTGTCCAGGTGACGTATGTCACCGCCGTATACTTGTCTGCATCTTGTGCTTTGTGTCCATTAGACGGGGGATGGTTTTGGTCAGGTCGGTTGGCAAATGCTTCCGCATGAGCCCAACAGTTGTGAGGATAGTGATATTGAAACCGTGAAGCACATCTTGAACAAGAGACAGTTAGCCTTTGCGACTTGGAATTATTTCCATCTCGCTTGTAAAATTGATGGGGGCCATACAAACTTATCAAATAGGTTACACAATTGGTGGGGGAAGGGAGTGCATCACTCGAGCAAGGTGACAGTAGGGGCTATCATTTTGGTCCTTTGGAAGAACCGTAACAAGCGTAGGTAGGAAGGAAGGAGATTTATGGATAGACAGTTCATCGACAAAATTGGGAGGCAAGTTAGGAAAGCACTCAGTAGATGCTTTCATCTTAAGGACGAGATTCCAGATTTCATCAACAATAAGGGATGCCTAGGAGGAATCGTCCTACGTTGAGGTGGAAGCCACCGGACTTGGGATGTATGTGCAACCTGGCTGTCATCAAAGGGGAAGGGAAAGGAAGTTGGAGGGTTGGCATGGTGTTTAGGGACATAGCAGGCAGAGCATTAGGGGGATGGCGACATGGAGAGGCAGGCTGGATTGGTGCATGTCATGTTCTGAGATCTCTTGCGAAAAGCTATCTTCCTGGCGGGTTCTCTAGGTATCACCATCTTGGAAATTCAAGCATCGGATAGGATCACAATTGATTGTCTCACCGGGAGGGGGAGATGTTGGAGTAGGAGGTAGACAGGTTCATTGGTAAGTTCGAGAGGGTCTTATTTTCGTTATGCAGCAGGACTATGAACGCGGTGGCAATGGCTTTTGCGAGGTGTCGTATCGGAAGCGAGGTCGAGGTTTTGACGGGGAGAGGGGAGGCTCTATCGGTGGTATTAGCTAACACAATCGAGCGAGATAAGGCTTCGATTCTATAGTTTTTCGGGATGTCGGGTATACTTTTGGTTTGGGTATTTCAGCAAAACATTTTCAGTTTGGTACCTTTGAAACCCAATTTATTTGGACATTTATGACATTCCAAGCTTTTGTTAAAAAAAATAAAAAAAGAATATATGTATATATATATATATATATATATATATATATATTTTATATATATATATATATATATATATATATATATATATATATATATATATATAAAACTTATTTATAACACTTCGAACAATAAGTGTTATATACGATAATATTATTTATAACAGGAAAAAATGTTATATATGAAGAGAACATTTATAACGCTTTTAGAAAATATTTATGACACTGGTTTTTATGACGCCTGCAGGGATACAAAAAAGCATTATACAATGTCATTTATGACGTTTTTAGCAGTCATAAGAAGATATTTTTGCTGTAGTGTTAGGAAATAAAATTTTCTAACGTTAAAAAACCGTTGGAAGAGCTTTGAGCAATGCATCGCCGATAAGACAAGTTAACCTGGGTTGCCCTGGTAGTATTGAGACACCAAATGCAGGATCCCCTAAGAGCCTCTGGTCATGCCCAACCCTATGTTGCAAGACAAAGTTGAAAGCTAGAAGGGGGTGGTAAAAGTACGATGGCCCGCAAGGATGGACTCTCTACTCCCCTAAGGAAGAGTTCGTATGTCAATAAGGGAATCAACAATCATCTTTTATGATGATCTTCACTTGGAATGTGAGGCGAGTTAACTCTATTTGTAGGTGGAGGGAAGCTATGGATGATGTCAAGAAGTCGAAGAGCTCTATTATCAATATTTTGGAGTCTAAAAAAAGTCTATTTCCAAAGATCAAAAGGAGAACCCCACTTCACTAGGACCAATTTCACAATATAAACAATGGAGATATGACCCAGATCTGGGTCGTGTAGGATACCTGGGTTTGGCAGGGGAATATGATTTAATGTTCGGAATAAAATGATTTCCCTAAAATTCACCAATTAGGGAAGTCTTCATATAGTGGTCGGGGCGGTCTATGGGTATAATGACCGGATGCAGCGCTTGAGGCTGTGGAGGGAGATCACCTTCATCAACAACACTATAGGGGATAGATGGCCTTTGGTTGTTGTGGGAGACTTCAATACTACCCTCTATGCCAGTGATAAGAAAGGGGTCGGCCGGTACAAGATGCTATTCTTGCATAATTTTAAATTGTCTTTTATCCTCTGGGCTGAGTTGTATTGCTAAGACTGGTCATATATGGACGTGGACAATAGGTCTATCCACAATCGCATTTTTATTCAAATAGATTGTGCTCTGTGCAATGGTTAGTGGCTATATATATGTTCCAGCTCTCCTATCCAGAATGCTTACCCCCAAGCACTAGTGACCACTCGCCTATTGTGATTCGGTTGGCCGATCAACCAGTTTTCAAAGGTAAACTGTTCAGATTTAACAACGCGTGGATCCATATGGAGGGATATGAGAAGATGTCCTTCTAGGCTGGGTTTTTGCTACTTGTGGAACAACCCAATTTAGAATTGTGTCTATGTTAAAATCCATAAAACTATGGCTTAAGGAATGAAGTAGGAAGAGGTCCCCTCTGCCTCTCCAGGATCTATAAGCCAGGCTAGCTGACATCTAGAGAGGGTTCATTTGGACCCCCTCAACTTTGTCCTTGATGAGAAAAAAACTGCTCTTCTGGACTTGCTGCCTTCAGAGAGATTCATGGATGAGGTTTATGTTCGGCAACGGGCTAAATACAACTGGCTGAGAGATGTTGATAGGTGCACTAAGTTCTTTCATGCTACGGTGAAATCTAGGCAGCACAAGAATGTCATCCATGGTCTTTTTGATCCGAGTGGCAGGCTTATTACTAATACAAATGGTATTGGAGATGAAGCGATCTGATTCTTCTAGGTACTCTATAATCAATCCTTTTAACCGACTAGTTTCCCCAAGTTTGAGTTTAAAAAGCTAGTTATGGGATACGATAGTCAGTACTTTGGAAGCAGATTTCGATTAAAGTGATTGAATCATTTGTCAAGAAGGCAGACCTGAACAGATCCTTATGTCCGGATGAGTTTAGAGCAGACTTCCTCAAAAAGCACTAATATCTTATCAAATCCGATGTCTTGACAGCATTCAGAGAATTCTTTGAGTCGGGTAAACTGCTCAAGAATTTAATCATACTTTTGTGGTGTTAATTCCTAAGGTTGAGGTAGCTAACTCCATAGGTGGCTACATGCCTATGGCATGTTGCAATTTTGTTTCCAAGATCATCACCCACCTGATGTGTACTCGGATGAGGCCGATTATACTGGAACTTATTTTGCCAAATCTAACTACCTTTATTAAGGGTAGGTTAATCTTTGAGAACTGCTTGTTAGCCCATGAAATGGTTAGGGATTTCAACAAGCAAAAGGGCAATAAAGTGTGCCTCAAATTTGACATGAGGAAAGCGTATACTATGGTGAATTAAGATTTTCTTTGCCACATTATGCTTTGCATGAGATTTGACATATGGTAAGGGGACAACCGAAAGGCTTTTTCAAGAGCTCCAGGGGAATCAGACAGGGTGACCCTGTAAGCCTCCTAAAATTTCTAGGATTTATTTTTTGAATTTTATTTAAATTATTTATTAACAGATATTTTTCTAATATTATTTTTGATCATTAAATACCCTTTTCTGTAGCTTGATTTTAGGAGCAGAAGAAATGCCATTCTCGAAACAAATTTTATATCTATGATCTAGACGAGTCTACATTTATTTAGACATATCATGTCCCACTCAAACATGTGCCCTTGTACTATATTTTTTTTTACAACTTTCAGGTCAATAATGCCATTTTTACCATCTACCGTAACATTGTTGTTCTTTCCAATTTAATTTTGGAACTCCACCTCGACCCAAGTCTTTTGACCTAATATGCGATTTTGATCTATTTTGAGCCTTCTACACACATTTCAATAATGTCCCACTCAATTGGGTTCCCATATTCTACTTATATTCAAATGGCACACAAGACCCATTTAATAGACTTTCAGAGTCTATTTCAACTCGAATAATTCTACTGGCCTAAAACTAGTCCAACAAGCTTTGGTAGAGTCTATTCTACGTTGCCCTATCCTAATAGGATCTTTTTATCAATTAATGAGCAGCCATTATTGACTTAAATCAACAATAGGACCATCCAATATTCACTTTCCAATTATAGAAACACACTCAATCTTTTGAGATGCACCTACATATATTCAATGAATTAGACCACCAAACCCTACCAAACCTATACCCTATCAAACCTTAATCCTCTTAACCCTCAAACCTTACATATATCTCCCTAAAACCAAGATGCCACCCACCTTGTAAACCCTCAAAACCGAAATATCTTCCGCCTCACCAATCTGCCGACACCTCTTTATCCACCCGATCAAAACTACCTTTTTCGACCTCCGTTCGTCGAGCTACCACCTCAATTGCAACCCTAATACATCCTTTCTTAAACCCTAGTAAGCCCCCAAGGATCCACATCCCTTTGTTTGGTCAGTGGAGACACAAACCAGAGCATTAACTTCAGCCAACTCCGAAAATTTGAACAACAGGTTTGTCCTTTTCTAACCCTTGTTTCCTTGATTTTTATTGATCAAACCAAAACCAAACCAACCCTAAAATGTACCCCTATGTTTAATTTCATAACATTATTCTTGAGTTGCTAGTGTATTTTTCTAGTATTGTGCGTCTAAGTATGAGTTGAGTGCCATCGTTGTTGTCATCAATGTTCGTGTGCACGTGTATGGCTTAGTATATAGATGATGTTCCCGAAAAGTGTAAAGTTATTCTTAATAAATTCTTTGCCTTGCCACATTTTTATACACATAGATAGTTATAGACCCGTTATTTATCTGTTATTTATTCAGTTCATATATGGTATTATTTATTTTGTATCTTATTATGTCCATCCGAGGACTTGGTGATCTTTCTAGATAGTTGATTTGTGCAATGTTAGTTCGATGATCTTGATGTTGTTGCTATTTACTATTTAGGTATTTTTCGTGATTTTGTATTTTACTTGCTTTCTGCTTATTAGCTTAGTTTTATAGACCCAAAATGTTCCTTGGGTCTATTCAAACATATACGTTAGTAGGCTGCAGACCACGACGCATATATTATTTATTCTTGATTCTATTCATTACTGTGGATTTAGACATAGTGAGATTGAGTAGGTTTAGATTACCTTTGCAGCATAGTACATCTGGAGTAAGTCAATTAAATTGGGTACTTATTCTAGATCGTATTAGCTGATAGGTTTCTCATTCTAAGTTCCTACATATTTTGGAACTGGGGCATAACATATTTTTGTGGTGACCCGTGTAGGTCAGAGCATATCATTTTGGTTACGTTACTTTACCGAACGAGCCCATGATAGGATAATGTATAAGGATCTCAATCCATAATTGCTATTGAAATTCTTTTGACTTCTACTATCTCCCTTGAACCTCATGTTTGTAATCGAACATACCTCACTTGAACTCCTTATATTGGATTCTCATCTTTTTGTGTTCTGGAAAGATGAACATTTGTGCTTGATGAACTATTTCCATTATATTGTATGATCGGAGTAAGATGGATAGAATATTTCAGTGAATGATTATCTAAAGACGAGAAGAATGGAGATAGACACCTATACTAGAGGGAGTGATTAGGCAGGAGTGGCATTCTTCTGCGGTAGAAATTTTTACTCGGACGATAGAGGAATTCATGCTTGATAGGATTAGGTAATTGTAGAAGCATAAAAATGTGCAAACGTATCAAAAGCGCATGTATTGTTCTCACTATTGTTTGCCATGAAATATAAAAGAACATAACAATTATCGGAGGACTGGACTTCTACTTCATAATACAAACTCGCTTGTACAAAAAAAGCCTAGGGACGAAAGCCTAGGTACAGCAATCTAAGTACAATTGTTTATTTTAGATTCTAGGGGGTGACGATAGAGGCTCGGGAAAGCGACGGCAGCTCTGCCTTACTCCTTGGACGATCGGGTACAGCCTTGGCTCTGTAGAAGAACTGCTTGGCGCTGATAAAGAAATGCTCTCATTTTGATCTCTGTGTATTCTCTCTGTGGCTCTTTGGATCTCTGTGTCTCTCTGTTTTTTTATCAGAGAATCTCCTTCTTTTTTCTTCTCTCTGCAAGGGAATGACACCTTGCTATTTATAGGAATGGGGTCATCATTAGAGTTTGCAATGATTGTCCCTTTTTGAAGTGGCGGTGGCCTGTTGATTGATCAATCTGGGCCATTAGTCTTGAGTGTGATGAATCTGGGCCATTAATGTAGATTGTGCCAAATTCTATCAGTAATTAATGCTGATTGTAATAAATCTCCACTATGATGATTTTTCGATATCTGCAAGTCTGAATGAATAAATTTAATTCATTCTTCCGCCACGTGTCCCAGATTATTGGGATTTGACCCAATCTTTGATTGCAGTAATTCTGGGTTATTTAGATTGATTGCTTTATGACACGTGTCCTGCCACGTGGCTCAACCGCAAGCCACTGAGGAAATCTGAGCCGCATGAGGATTGAGCCGCATCAGGCTGGCCACGTGTTAAGGCGGCTTAGGGTGAATATTTGAACCGCATGGTGATGATCTGAGCTGCATGAGTGTAGGCAGCCGCATAATAGGTAGCTTCTTCGTGAGTCGCATGGAGATAATCCTCGTGAGCCGTATGGGGGAGCCTCTGCTTGAGCCGCATAAGACAGCTTCGACCTGAGCCGCATGGGACGGCTTCGGCCTGAGCCGCATGGGGAGTCTCTGCTCGAGCCGCATACGACTATCCATGTGTCAAGGCCGCATGACACTTTCTGGATCTCGGGAGATTTGTGTCAGAGATTTCCTTCATTTTTCTAGGAGTCTGCCATTATGACAGAGTCATAATTGCATCTTTGTTGTCCGAACTGTCACCTTGTCAGGACTGTCAGCCGTCAAGGTAATTAATGCAGTATAGGACGAAGGGAAGAACTGCTTGTAAGCCACGTGGTTTCTCTTCTGAGCCGCATGGACCTTATCGAGCCGCAGAGACACTTGAGCCGCATGGATCCCTGAGCCGCATGAGCTCTCTGAGCCGTATTGGACTCCCTGGCCGTATGGATATTTTTTTATTCTTTTCCATGCTTCTACAAGACCCTCTTCAAAGTTTTTAATTTAAAAAATTAAAATACTTTGAATAAGAAGCATGGTTGTGTATAAATTCTTCTAGCCGCATATGATGTCCTGGCAGTATGGATGTCTCGGCCGCGTAGATGTTTTGGCCGCATGGATGGCTCAGCCACATAGCTCCTTGCCACGTGTTCGTGTCTTTAATTGTATCAAATTCGTTTTAGTGCCGTCTTTAGGGGAAATCCCATGTCACGACCCAGAACCAGAATACTGGAGAGCGGGGGCAGACACAGCCAGCTTTGTATATTGAAATGGAAACTACCTCGATATACGGTCACGGCTGTCTAGAAATATGGGGGTTTACTACACGCCAACAGTCTCTTATGGTCAAGCCTATTGTCTCAATCTCAAGCAAGTAATATAATTACAAGATGTTTGACCACCAAATATACAATAAGAGGCGTCCCAAATATTACATATCAGCTGATCATAAAGCTAGTCGTACAAAATGCAAGGACTAGCAAGAGTTAAGTCATATATGATCAACCCTAGGATTTGTTAATCATGTTTACAGCCCGTAGGCAGACAGTAAGTAAAGTGCATCGAGCTAACAGGTGCTCGTCGGCTAAACGCCTCAAAAGAAAAATTTTATAATAGAGTGAGTGAAACAAAATAGAAAACCCACTCGTAGCCCGGGTTCCTTCTAGTCGCCACCATTGGACTGGAAGCTTGGTAGATCCTCGGGAGCTGCTCCAAAATCTGGCCACACAAAACCAGCTGGGTCAACCCTAGAAAGAGCAAGTGCCATAAGGGGGCCACGAAATAAGAACAAAGCCAGCAATCAGCACAAGAAAATTCTAATATTAAAACTAGAATTACGAAAACATAGCAGGATGATATACGACGAGATAACCATGGAACTATTCCGATAGCCAGGTTACAACCCATAAACCAAACAAGGACCGGGGTTGTAACCCTTCGTCTGAACAGAACTTGGTATCCCACCATTTATTGGCAGAATAATGTAAGAAAATCAAGACATGAAACATTCTTGCATGGGATCAAGACATGACTAGACTGGTTATACCTCATTCAATCAATCACGGCCAAGCAGATACTACGGCTTACTACTTTAACTAACTAGGGTTATCACAGGCCTAATTACTAACAAGATGCAGTAAGATTGTTCCACAGCAACAAGCCCTGCAGACCATCCAGGTTACCCAGGTCGAAAATTAGGGGTTGAATTCAGGTGGGTACATCGTCCAGGAAATGCATGTACCCTTAGGTGACTTAGAGGGTACAACACGCGACGGTGTGCTTGAAATGTGCCCTATTCGACGGCAGGCTACAGATCCCAAGAGCGCCCAGGTAACGGGATTGCCCGTAGCTGTGTCATCTCTTCATGACTACTGAGTTATCCTAGTTATTAACCTTAATCCATTTTAGTAGGAGCTCCTGACCGTGGCACTCAGGAGTCCCATCCTAGACATGATGCAAGACAGGAGAAGTGGATTTAACAAGCAAGCAAAAAAGAACCACCCACGGTGTCAAGGCAAGTCAAGTTAAGTTATCAAGATAAATCATGTCAGGGTACTTGTCAAGAGTGCGCCACTACGGGCCACTATCATGTCAGGTTGGTCATGTCAGGAGTGCACCACTACGGGTCACTGCCGTGTTATGCTAGTTCCTTGTCATACATGCCATGTATAATAGTCATTCCAAACATATTAAGCAAAATCAAGTTCATGACAAAAGGCGTAAGGATATAAAATGAGCGTAAAATATCTAATAAAATATTAATATACAGGGCAATAGAAGAGTCAAGCTTAAGAAATAAAACCAAAACTCTAAGAGCCAAAGGGTTAAGCAAGGGGTCAGGAGAGCAGCGTACGCGAAAAGTCACGCACGCATGAGAGCTGCGTAGATGAAAAGTCACGCACGCTGAGAGAGCAGCGTAGGTGAAAAGTCACGCACGCTGAGAGAGCAGCGTTGGTGAAAAGTCACGCACGCTGAGAGAGCAGCGTAGGTGAAAAGTCACGCATGCTACAGTGAGCAGCGTAGGTGAAAAGTCACGCACGCTGAGAGAGCAGCGTAGGTGAAAAGTCACGCACGCTGAGAGAGCATCGTAGGTAAAAAGTCACACACGCTGAGGAGACACGCTTCCAACAGGAAGCGTACCCAAGTCTGCGTACGCACGCTAAAGAGCGCACGCAGCTCAGTGTGTGTAAGCTAAATAGCTCTGCATACTGCTCACTGTCTTCTCCAAACAGCAAGATCACCATGGCTGAACCCAAGCTTTAAAATTCATAACTTTGCCATCCGAACTCCAAATTCGGATTTCCAAAGCTCCAACTGGAGTAAAACTGAATGCCTTTCCACATGGAAACATCAAAACTCATTGAAAACCAACTAAAATAGGTCAAAACATACAAAAATCCGAAAATAAAAAGACTTAGATCTAGAACAATGGAGACTCCAAATCACAAAATGCCAAGAACTAATATTGATCCCCATGTCCTAAACTAGCAAATGGACAAATAAAAGAGGGTTCTCATGTGGTGGCAAGGTGCACTTGCCTAGGGTTAGGAGAGTTGTGGAGGAAGGAGAAGAAGAAGAAGAAGGAAATTAATGGTAGAAGTTATGAGGAGAGAGAGTGGTAGGTGGGGGTTATAAAGAGGGTGAGTTGTGGTGGGTTGAGGGGTAGAGTATAGGTTAAGGTGTTCCAATACATAATAAACCAAATCAAACCAACCCAATCCAAACCAATTAAAACCGAACCATGACAAAACCCAAAATACGAGAAATACCGAAATTCTACAAGTTTGAGAAAAATAAAATACATGCCAAAATCGAGATACGAGTTTAAATACGAAATACGGGAAATACGGGAAATAAGGGTGACATCCCAAGGGCCGGCTCATTAAATATTTTGAATTTTATGCCCTAGGTGAATCTCCTTTATGAGAGAGGGAACGAAATTCGAGGAGTCGGTTTCATCTTTTTGCGAGGCGGTTATTAATCCACGTGTCTCCCCCTCTCGTCCTCCTATAATTAAGAGGCGTTTAGGAGAGAGAACTTCTTTACTTTTTTTTTTTACTTCAAACCTTTCCTACTCCGATTTTTATTCTCTTCTTCGATCAACAAATGGCTCCAAAGAAGACTGTTGCGGTGAGGGGTAAGAAGGCAGCGTCTTCGTCGACTGCGGTGGCGAAGGACAAGAAGACTGTGGCCGCTCCTCCGTCGGCCGATGTACCCGCAGCTCACCCTGACGTCCATCCCCCTGTTGCTGGTAAAAACATTATATAAGTTTAAGGAACCCTAATTGCAATGGCTACGTTGCATGCTTTATGTACGAGCCTTTACTTCATGTGAACCGCATATTCGTCCTATGGCCGAGCCGCGAGCCGCATAAGAGTAGCCACTATGGCCGCATACATGCTTTGCCAATCGAAGCCGCATTTGCTACGTTGAGCCGCATAGGTTCGCATCAATTTTGTCTATCACGTGGCCCGCACGAACTTATTCGAACCCTGAGAGCCCTACTGTCGCATGAGCTTTCACCAAACGGAGCCGTATAAGTGTTCTTCTGAGTTTGGGCCGCATGGGACCTCATTAATTTTGGAGCCGTAAAAGTGTTCTCCTGAACCGCATAAGACTTCGTCAAGTTGGAGCCGCATAAGCTCGAAAACACCCATTTAGTTCTTTTTGTCCATCTTTTTAACTTATCTTTTTCTGTCTTCTTTTCAGTAAATTTGTCGGTTAATGCTGCTGGAGAACTCATGGTAGGTAGTGTCCAAACTGCTCTGGGGTATAGGTACGACCATATAGTTTGGCACATGGCGGACCAGTTTCTGCATGACGAGCCTCCGGCGAGATTGAATGCCCTCAAGAACTAGCCTTTCTATTTTCTTAATGCTATGATGAACTCGAGTAAATTAGAAGGAAAGTACTTGAAACCTGCATTCTTTTTGGAGATGCCTTGACTGTGAAGAACAGTCAGGTTCTGGAGGTGTCAGAGAATTAGAGTTTTGTTTCTAACGGGATGGCGATCCGCATTCCCTAAATGGAGCATCACTTCCCATTATCTTGGTTCAATATGCTCCTATTGGACCGGAAGATGGAGGAATCTTTAACTCCTACCCGAGGCGGGATGTTTGTGGGAGACATCCATTATAACAACAGCCTGAGGTCAGTGTGTGCGGGCAAGGTACACACCATCCGTTCTGTAATGGGATTGGCCCCATGTACTTTCTTGAATGTACCGGGTCCCAATTTCATGTTTTTTACAGCCGATACTTTTATGAACCAACTTGCTCGGAAGAGCACTTCTCCCATTGGCCGGTTGATGCTCCCCAGTTGGATACATCTCGTTCCCTCGTGGACCAATCTGTCTATGTGGATTTTACAAAAGTATAAGGCCTTTCTGTGTGAGATTGGTCTTTACTATGCTATTCGGGGCACCAGCCATGGCTTGCCCATAAACAAAAGATTATTTATATCTCTGCTGGAGATGTATAACCGCCGGACGGGGACCTTCTATACACCCGTAGGGGAGATGGTGCTTGCGCTCCATGAAATGCACACGGTCTCTAAGCTTTCTTGGGAGGACGAAGCTTTTGAGGCGTATACTCCTACAAATGAGGAGTTCGAAGATTTGGAAAGCGGTATCCAGGCTTTGTGGCTCTTTATCAAGAGATATTGTGCCACTATAGCACATGTCATCAGATAGCCAAAAAGGAATGCAGCTCGGAAGGGAATGCTCCCCACACCAAGGACTGGGTGCGCTATCTCTTCATGGCGGATGCCTCGGGTCAAGTTACTTTCCGACGTCCTCGGTCCCGGGAGGCGGTTATAGCCTTAGTGTCGTCAGCTAAGAGGGTGGCCACCACCAGCGACAGATTCGGGAGTCAGACCGACTCTTTTGGCTATTTTTACCAGGATACCCAAGAGTTGTCAGAGAAGGCACTCCTGGCCGGATTCTTGATGATATGGCTGCAAAATTGTGTAGTCTCGGGAGGAGCAGGTTCTATCGAGAGGATAAGTCGTAATTTCATCCTTCCGGCTGTGAAGTTGGTTTTACGAATCCGACTAGCTCTCCTTCCGGCCATGGTATGCAACATACACCGTAGCCTTCGTACTTTCGTATCCAAGGTCAGTGCCCGCGACATGACAAAGAATTTTGAACGGACTGAGCTGCCCTATCATTATCTGATGGGGTGGTTGTTGATATATTATCCGTCTTTGATGAGACCGGGCTCTGAAAATGGCATAACTGATGACGACGCTTTTATCTTCCGCTATCGTAATGAGTCTTGAGAATTCGAGACCATGCGTGCTTGTCGGATGGCACTGGCGAGGGCGGACATGTACAACATTTTCGTATCTGTCCCTCGTTTTACTGATGAGGAGGTAGCGGCTGTCCATCTCGACGGTATTGGGCCCCCTCAACTTTTGGACGGCCAGATGCTTTTGTGGCTGCGTAACATCCGCTCCTCTCATCTGGCGTATCACAACCGTAATACTGTATTTCTGGAGCCTTATCTGCCTAGCAGGTTTGCCCGACAGTTTGGATACAGTCAGCTTTTTCTAGACAGTCCCAGCTCTTATCTGGGTTTTGAAGGTAGCCTTCTTGATGGCATCAGGGCCTGGTACTATTGTGATACATTCCATACTCGTACCGTTTTCTCCGTTCCTGTTATTAAGGCATCCGTAGTGATCTTTTATATGGCGGCTCTGTACCATGTCATGGCGAACTAGCCCCTGTTGGTTTTAACCCGGGTACCAGTTTTATCGTTGGTACCGGCCTGGATGAGGGTTCCCAAGTGGCCAAGATAAGGAAGAGGAAGAACAGAGTCGAAGTGCCAGATTCGGATTCCGCTGCTATAGATGACGAAGACGACGAGGATGATAGAGATGACTCTTTCCTTCCGGTGGTAGATATAGGGGCGGATCAGCCGCCTGTCTTGCCAGATAAGATGGTGGTAGATCAGTCATCCGTTGCGCCTAGCCTTGTGCAAAAGCGTAGCAGGCACATTTCTCCTGTTGGCGGTATTCCTCGTTCTCGGAAGCTGACTGTGACCAGACACCGCCAGCTAACCATAAGGGAAAGCGGCGAGGAAGTTGACATCGCATCAGAGGTAAACAAGTCATTCCCGATTCTCTCTTTCTTCTAATTTTTGATTTTAATCATCTTCCTTACCTCTTGCAGGTGTCAGAAGAAGAGGAGTCTCAAGTTGCCGAGGTCGTGACTCGGAATGACGGGGGCTCTGGTGAACCTGTCTCTGAAGTTGCTGAATTCTATCAAGATAATGTTGATCAAGTCGTATCTCCCTTCGAGGTGGCTGGGGCAAAGAAGCCGGCCAAATTTAACTTGGAGATCGCGTGTGAGGAGACCATGTCAGTTACGAACGAGCCGCAGCCTCCATGTTCCTCTCCTAGTAAGATAAGCCGAATCTTAACCTGCGAGGAGGCTTATCTGCTCTATCATCATGTCCTTTGGGTCACCTCGATTGATTATTGTTCTGGGCCTACAGGTCTGGCTCCTCACGTGCCGAGGATGGACATTATTGAGACAAGCTTTGCCGAAGGGGCATTGGCGAAGAGGAGAGTACCCCCTCCCCTTCTGGCTCGTCTTGATGGGCCTCCTGTAGGCTCGAGTTCGGCAAGTCTGGTAGTGGGGTAGTCGGGGTAGGGGACGATGGTCCTTGCGTCATCCTCAGTTCGAGCGGCTCCGAGAGTCGACCTGTCTGCCCTACCAAGTGTCCAGGCCCTTCGGGTGGCGGAGGAAGAGTTAGCTGCCATCCGCGCATCGTTCTGCTCGGACTTTATCCCCTTGGTGGCAAGTTCTAACATCACTCCTCCAATGCTGCCGGCCATGCTTCCTCTAACACCGTCCTCCATAGAGGTCTTGGATGACGCATTACAGGACGTGGTTGACAGTTTTTATCGTCACCTGAAGAGGGGGATAGTGGCTGCTGTGGAAAGAGGAACCACTTTCGTCTTGGCCGACAATGCGCCCAGGGTCAAATTGATATCCTCAAGACTCTTCTCGATGGGACAGGGGTGGCTGCAATTCTGGAGGCAAAATTGCTGAAGACTGATCAGCTGGTAGCCCAGCTTCAGGTACTGAGGCAGGCTGATCTGTCTACTGCTATAGATCAGGAGCGGGGTTCCCTCGCCGCTATTATAGAGAAGTCAAGGGCTGCTCGGGATAAAACCAGGCCGGCCATTTTGAAGGACCTCAGCGATCTGTCGGATCGATATGATCAATTGAGCCATGAGAGCGAAGATGTTACGGCTCGGGAAGCGGCTGCCTCTCGTGGGATTACTGACACGCGGGAGTAGATCCTTGCGCTTCAAAGGAAGTTGACTTTCCTGGAGTCTGAGCTTGAGGCTATCCGTGCTGACCGGGGGCTAATTATCCAGGAGACTGACAGGGTGAATCAAGCTTCGGCTAAACTGGAGATTGCCCTAAAGAAGTTGGAAGACGACTGGCGGACGCTCATGGACTTGGATGATGGAGAGCGGTAATCCCAGGAGGCTGAGCGTCGAGCTCGACATCGGATTGAGCGGGGGACTGCCTTGGTGAGAAACCGCCTCTTGGAGTTGTGTAATGCCGAACTATAGTCGGCTTTTCTTTCTTTTGTTCTGTTCTCTTTTTTTCTTTTCTTTCGAGAGAGGGACGTGGTCCCAAAACATGTAATACTTTTTTCGACTTTCAAATAAAGAGTATTTTCTATTCTACCCTTTATTTGTCTTGCTTGTTGTGCTTGTGGTATTGTGGTAGTGTTTGCCCTGTATGGGGGACTTGTTTGTGGATCTGTTACCCCTGGCATACCTTAGTTTTCGGTACGGGTAACAAGTTTGATTTGGGGATACCCATAACGGTTCCACAATATGGTCGTCGTGGATGTTCCTAGTATCGGGAGAAAGAATGCCATGGAGCAGCTGGGATCCCGGGGCATGATGAGGAATGATGGGCCTGTGCTGAGAAATTTAGCACAGGGTATTTATGGGCCTATTATCCTTGGCGTACCCTGGGTTAGGATACGGATAATAGGATGAAAAGGGAACCAACATACTTACTCAGAGGTAATGAGGACATGGCAAGCAAGAGGTTTTCTTACCGTGAAATCTTTCTACTCAGAGGTGATAAGGATATGGCAGGAATGGACTCAACGAAGGATATTTGTGCACATACTATCCTTGGTGTACTTCGGTTGTGGGTACAGATAATAAGTCGAAAGGGATCAACATACTTACTCAGAGGTAATGAGGATATGGCAAGCATGAGGGTTTCTTCGACGGAGCCTTCCCACTCAGAGGTAATAAGGACATGGCAGGAGTGGGCTCAATAAAGGGGGTACAGAGAACGTCTCAGAGGTAATGAGGACATGGAAGTTCTATGTAGAGGGGTGATTTGTTTTTGGCAGAATTGAGACGACTCAGAGGTAACAGCGACATGGTCGTTTTAGAAATTTGTGGATTCGTTACCCTTTTTATGCACTGGGAGTACGGGTAGTGGATCATGAGAAAGGATCTCTTTTAGGAAAAAAGTTCAGAGGTATGGTTACACATGACTTTCTTCCCAAAAGAATGACCGTGATGTAAGTTCAGGGGTACCAGCAGGTACATAACTCGACAATCCATGAATTTTGGAATCAAGGTATAAGTTCAGAGGTACCAACGGGTACATGACTTGGTAATTTAGGATTTTTTTGTGGAAGAAGGACGCGAGTTCAGCGGTACCAGAGGGTACATGACTCAACAATCTGGAATTTTATGGAAGTGAGTTCAGGGGTACGAGAGGGTACATGACTCGATGATCGGTGATATTGTGAAAGTGAGTTCAGCGGTACCAGCGGGTATATGACTCGGTAATCTGGAGTATTGTAAGAGTGAGTTCAGTGGCACCAGCGGGTACATGACTCGACGATCTGGAAAATTATAAGAGTGAGTTCAGCGGTATGAGAGGGTACATGACTCGATAACCTGGAATATTGCAGGAGTGTGAGTTCAGCGGTACCAGCGGGTACTTGACTCGATGATCGAGAATATTGTGAGGGTGAGTTCAGTGGTACCAGCGGGTACATGACTCGATGATCTGGAAAATGTCGTTTAGATATAGTATTTCTTCAGGAACTTGCGGTTGACGGGTAACATGAGCAAGTCTTTGTTTTTTTGCGAGGCGGTAAGCTCCATTGGAGAATACAACATCGATGATAAACGGCCCTTCTTATTTTGGCTGGAATTTGTCGGCAATTTTGTGAGTCATGACCATCGGCCTCTGGACTGCCAGAACGAGATCTCCCACTTAGAATGTTCTGATTTTAACCTTCTTGTTGAAGGCTCCAGAGATGCGTGCTTGGTATAGCTCTATTCGTTGCTGAGCCAAGAGGCGTTTTTCATCTAAGGCCTCCAACTCTCGTAACCGACGACGATAATTATCATATGTCGTCAATTGGTAAGTAAGGGCGATACGGAGTGAGAGTATTTGAGTCTCCAATGGGAGAACTACCTTACTCCCGTACACCAGGGAGAATAGTGTGTTTCCAGTGGCTGTTCGGACTGTAGTATGGTACGCCCATAAATATTCACCAAGCTTCTCGTTCCAGTCGCGCTTGTTGGAAGATACAAACTTCTTAAGAAGTTTGATGATTGTTTTGTTGAACGCCTCTGCCAACCCGTTTGTTGCAGGATTGTATGGTGTTGAAGCAATATTTTCGATGCGATGCTTGTCGTAGAACCGATAGAAGGCGTGACTTGCAAACTACGGACCATTTCCGTGGAGGATCCTTCGGGGCAGTCCAAAGCGATAGATGACATGATGCTTGAGGAAGCTGATCACGTTTAAAGTCTTTACTTCTACGAGCAGAATAGATTCTGCCCATTTGGAGAAGTAATCTGTGATCGCGAGTATGAAGCGATGTCCCCGGGAGGAAGACGGAGTAATCGGACCGATGATATCCATTCCCCATGCATCAAATGGCCAGGATGCTACTGTCGGATGTAGAAACTCGGATGGTTGGTGGATGAAGTCCGCATGGACTTGGCATGCTTTGCATTTTCTTGTATAGTCTATTGCATCTGTTACCATCGTGGGCCAGTAGTAGCCCATTCGGCGGAGACGGTCTTGTAATTTGGGGCCAGGCTGATGGGCTCCGCAAATACCGTCATGAGCTTCGCGTACGACTTTTTTGGCTTCTGCGTTTGACAGACACCGAAGCAGTAACCCATCGTAGGATCGTCGATACAGTATTTTCGTCTCTGTATCGTAGAAGAATCTGAGAGAACGCCTTCTGATGGAAGTGGCTTCCTTTGGGTTCTCGGGCAGGATGTCATAGACTACGAAGTCTATGAATGGTTGTCTCCAGTCTGGCGCTTCGTCGATCATTTGGGCGGAATAACTCGCCACGACTTGAACGTTGTTCTTGGGACAGACCAGTTCGTGGCCTATCACGTCAACCGAATGCTGAGTATGGTTTGGAACTGCTAGGGAAGCGACAAGGCCTGCTAGGGCATTGGCTTCGATGTTCTATAGTCTGGGAACATGTTCGATGAAGAATCCCTCAAATAATGAAATAATGTTGATCGCTACTTGGTGATATGGGATCATGTCTTCGTGGCGGACTTCGTACGAGCCCCTGATCTGATTGACGATTAACTGCGAATCGCCGTATGCTTCAAGATATTCTATCCCCAGCTCTCTTGCAAGTTGGAGGCCAATGACGAAAGAGTTGTACTCGGCCACATTGTTAGAGCAGGGTTCCGTGAGGGAATAAGCGCGATTGATCACCAATCCGGAAGAAGAAATCAACACCACCCCGACTCCAACAACAATGTTGCCTTTGGGTCCAGTTCTCGAAGCACCGTCGAAGAACATTCGCCATATATCTTCGTAGGAGGTCACATGTGAGTCGACAACCTCATATGGGATTCTTTCGTATACTCTGGACGTCTCCGAGCATGGATTGGCTGCTAAAATGTCTGCCAATGCTTGACCTGTAACAGCCTTTTGCGGGACAAAGACCATATGATAAGGATACAACAATATTGCCCATGTGGCGAGCGGGAGCTGAGTGCCCCTGGTTTAGTCATGAGGACCATGAGAGGGTTGACTCGTGAGATCACATATATGGTTTGTCCTGTGACATAGTGCCGCGTCTTTTGGATGGCGAATACCAAGGCTAGATATTCCTTCTCCACAGCAGTATATCTGTGCTCTGGCCCAATCATCATTCAGCTGAGGTAATATAGCTTGTTCATGGCCTGTATCGTTATTTTGTGCCAGCAGAGCACCGAGGGAATGTTCTATTGCTCGTACGTAGAGCAGGAATGGCTTTCCAGCAACCGGGGCCACCAGGACTGGAGGGTTCGACAGATATTCTTTGATGCTGTCGAAGGCACGTTGGCATTCTTCATCCCATACGAACGAGACGCCTTTCTTCATGAGGTGGGTGAATGGCCGACATCGCCCGAAGAGGTTAGAAATGAACCTCCTAATGTAAGCTAGTCTTCCTTGAAGGCCTCTGAGTTCGCGGAGATTTCTCGGGGGACCCATCCCCATAATTACTTTCGTCTTTTCTGGGTCTACATGAATTTCCTCGGCAGTAATAATAAAACCTAGGAATTTTCTGCTAGATACGCCCAAGAAGGATTTTGTGGGATTCATCTTCAGGTTGTGTGCTCGCATCAGGTTGAACACTGTCTTCAGATCATGAAGGTGGTCTCCCTTATAGCGACTCTTGACGGCGATGTCATCAACATAGCACTCCACAGTCTTGCGCAAGTGATCTCTGAAGATGATGCTCATGGCTCTTTGGTATGTGGCGCCAGCATTCTTTAAACCAAAAGACATGACTGTATAGTAGTACGTGCCAATCGGTGTTCGGAATGATGTGTGCTTTTCGTCGTCAGGAGACATCTTGATTTGGTTGTACCCCAAAAACCATCCATGAATGACATGCGTTCGAAGCCGCATGTGTTATCAATCATGATGTCCGTAATAGGGAGGGGGAATTCATCTTTGGGACATGCCTTATTCAGATTGCGAAAGTCGATGCAGATTCGAATCTTTCCATTCTTTTTGAGGACTAGTGCTATGTTGGCGACCCAGTCAGGATGTTGTTCCTCACGAATGAAACTGCTGTCTATCAGTTTGTTGACTTCGGCTTCGATCGCATCCATGATGCCCGAGAGGAAGTGTCGCTGTTGTTGTTTGACTGGATTCGCTTCTGGCCGAATATTGAGCTTGTGAAGGGCAACCTCAGGGTTTAGTCCTGGCAAGTCTTCATAGCTCCAGGCGAACACATTAATATATTCTTTGATAAGTTCTAGTAGCGATTCTCGCTCTTCGTCTGTTAGGCTTTTGCTGACGAAGATCGATTTTGGAGAAGATTTGCTGCCGAGGTCGACCTGTATAACCTCGTCTTCGGTAGGAGGTTCTCTCTGTTCAAACCGCTTCTCCTATTGTGCATCCAGCTGTTGGGCCCACGGCTCTAACTCGAGGATTTCAGGAATGTCTTCATCTTCTTCGTAAGCGTCGGCGAATGCCATATTGACGGACAGGACTTATCTGAATATGTCTCCGATGCTGGTGTCTGAATAAGAAGTTGGTGACCCGGTCGAATGTGAATGCCAGTCGCATTCCTTATCTGAACTTTCAGGGGTCGTCACGGGCATAACATACCCTAATCCACATCGGGTCTTGCTGTAGTAGTCTCATGGTTTGCCCGCTGGGACTGGTGGCTTCAAAGGCAATCGTCGACCGGTGCCGTAGTTTAAGACTGGCGTAGCCTCCAGATCATATCCCTGTTTTTGCATGAGGTATTTGGATTGGGGGCTATAGAGATACAGAGGCAGTCTCCCGGCATCTGATTCGAGATCAACCTTCTCTAGGGTAAAGGGCTGTGGGTCGTCCTTCCGACCGAAGATGATTGGATGGTCCCCTCCTTTGATTATGCGGTAGGCATCTTCCACTGGAATAAGCTGGTTTGCAGTGTAAACATTTGTCACCTGTGTGTGTAGGTGAGTGCCTATACGTGTTCCATAGCATACATTGTACAAAGCTTATTAAGCTCGAGGTAGTTCAAAGATAACCCTTTATTGATGAAGTAAGGTATCTTTTCTAGCGGGATTACATCATCTGCAGAGGGAACATCAGTGTGGGCAGCCACATACTTGGCCAGCTTCGGTTTTTCTTCGGTCACCCCCTGTATAAATGAGGACTGAGAGAATGACCTGGGCAACTTGATGATAAGGGGTTCCGTTGGTGGAGCCAAACGTGGAGTTGTTGGCAAACTAGTGACCCCCAGTTTGGTACCCGATGCTGGACGGGGAGTAGTTGGTTCGCTAGCGACCCCCAGTTTGGTACTCGATGCTGGCGGGGAGTTGTTGGCTCGCTGGAATCCCCAGACTTTGTATTGGGGTGACGATTCTTCTTGGGAAGACGAATCATCATCGGCTTGTCAGAGGGGTTGAACTTCTCTGCTTGTGGCTGGCCGACTCTCGGTAACCTGATTGTTAGTGGCTCCGTTGTGGGTCTCGATGCTTGGCTGGACCTTGGCAGCCGGATTATCATTTGTCCTTCTTGTGCCGAGAGGCTGATCGTATCCTTACGCAGAGCGGCCGTAAGGGGTGCAGATCTGCCAGGTTTGCGAGCTTGAAGGTAGATCGTCAGAGGTTCTTCTGATCCTGAGGCCGTCTAAGTTTGAGCCAGTACATCTTCATCCAGATGCCTCTTCGATTTCTCGTATAGGCAGGAATCCGAGTAGTAGTATTCGACTCCTTTGAAGGGATCGATGTCGGCAAATTCTGTCCTCACAAAGTCGTGTTTGTTGACATACTTGAAGAACTGGTACAGTATGGAAGCCACGATCATGTAATCGTATATGCAAGGACGCCCCAAGAGGACGTTATAAGAAGTGTCCGCATCTATGACGTAACAGGTCACTTCTGACTGGAGATCGCCAATTTGGCACTTCAAACGAATCTTTCCGATTGGGTACTCATGCCCGAATTGAAACCGCTGATGGCGGTGCTTGTTGGCATTAGGCGATGCATCGGAATGCGGAGATGATGTAGCAGACCCTTCAAAATGATGCTTATGGAAGACCCAGGATCAATGTGCATTCGGTCCACCTTTACGTCCCCGATGTATCCGGTGTAGTATAACGGACGATCATGGAGATTGGTTTTGATGAGCATGTCCTGTAGAGGGAAGACGATATTGGGCATCGCTCCTGTGCAAGTGCTGTCTTGTAGATCTGCAGGCGGACTTTCTTCCGTGAGGTTGACCTGAGCCAGATACGCGTCAGCATTTTGGAGTGCATCGTTCAAAGCTGCACGAAAATCCTTTGAGAGCCTCAGGAGTTCATATACTGACAATTTGGCCGGTGTATTGGCCAACTGTGCCAAGATGTCGAAGTTGTAGGGCCTTTCCAACCCTTGAGGTGTCTCTTTTTGGAGGGATTTGTCAAAGCGAGTCTCCTTCGGCCTAGGCTTGTCGGTCGTCGGAGGCTGAAAAGGTCCTGGAGTGTCAGCAGTAGCTGGCTGATGATCTTCAGTTGAGTTTTCAGCCACGGGTTGGGCCTGTGCCCCCGATCGGGTAACGACAGCCGTGACTTCTTCGACATCCGCCGAGATTGTGCGGCAGGATTTAACTTTTCCATCCTTCTTCATGCGAGTGGGAGGCGGTATGGACTGAGTTACTTCAAGTACTAGGTCCGGATGGACCCACATGATCTCCTCCCGTGACGTGGTAAAGGGCACCAGACCAACAACCTGATCCCGAGGAGGTAGAAGATTAGCAATCTCCATTGTCGCCAGAGGGATAGGTACCACTCTGTCTTGAGTCTCTATTGGAAGGAAGCTGCCGAATTGTAATGACACCATGTTGGCTGCCACGGTTACCTTCTCAAAATCGATGGCCAGAGCGTTCGAATCGATGAGATGTTGGATGTATCGCTTCAGTTGGTAGCAGTCGTGCGTAGCATGGTGGACATAGCGGTGATAATGACAGTAATTCGGGCTCTCCATTTCTGCCGGCCGAGGTTCCCGTCTTGGTGGAGGGAGCTGAATTCTGTCTTCTTGTATGAGCATGTCCAAGATGGGCTTGACGTGGCCGTCCTCGAAGGAGTAAGTTATTTATGGCCATTATTTGTCTGTCGGTTTTGTCTCAGGTTTCTGGGCTGTGTCAGCCACCATAGCTTGCTTACCCCTGTTGTCCCGATTGTTAGAGGGGCTACCCCCATTGTCGTAGTTGGTATTAGGATGCTTGCCCTTGTTCTATCCGTCCGAGATGTGCAATCCCAGTTGGAGAGCCTTCTTCAACAGTTCTTCGGCACTAGTGGCACTAATGATGAATGTCTTCCAGTCCTTAAATTGACTTTCGCCCATCCAGAGACTGATTGTTGGGAGCAATCTCTTTTGACAAATTTCAATCAAGGAGGAATCTGGGTTACCAGACGGCAACTTCATTGCGGTTTGGCAAAACCGTTCGATATAGTTCCTTGTCAGCTCTTTCTCCCCTTGGACGACGTCCATGAGGGTGGACATTGTGATGTCCTGCCCAACCTCATAGAATCTCTCCAAGAACATGTGCTTGAAGCTGGCGAAGGAATGGATGCAGTTGTCTGGCAGGTTGCGATACCCGTCGAAGGCGACTCCTTCCAATGCCCCAATGAATAATCGTGTGAGGATGGCATCGTCATGGGACAGATGGTCGGTGGTGACCTCGAAGTAAGTAATGTACCGACTTGCAGAGGTCTTGCCATCATAAGGGTTGATGTTGAACGGCTTATATCTTGGCGGGAAGGGGACATCCCTCCATGCAGCAGGGTACGGTTGTCGTATTCTGAGGTCTTGGGAGTTTTTTCGAGCGTAAAACATGGCCCGGAGCTTCTGGAACTCTCTTCTTACTTCTCGTGCTTCATCCACAGTAGTGGAGGATATTATTTCAAGAGGATTATTGTCTGGATTTGGTGCTGCTGAATTCGAGTCCGCATTGATCGTGAGATCCGCGCTTGTTTGGCCAGGCATCCCTCCTTGCAGAGTTGGAAGGGCCGCTTTGATCTCGTCTACAGACTTGACCAAGGCATGCAGTATGGCTTCCAGAGTGTCGATGCGTTGGTGATCACTAGAACCACCTTGGTTGCTGTTTGTCATGAATACCGTTCTTATATGAGGGGAGACGGAAGGAACAGTGGAGGACGTATCCTCCGAGACATACCCATGTACCGAGAAGTCATCGGGATATGTGGGAATGTTTTCCTTTGGCTCGGACTCAGAAGGAATAGTACCCCCAACTTCAGAGCTTGCTTCATCTTGAGAGTCATGGACGTCCTCGGAGACGTCGGTATTTACAATGTCAGACGGGAGAGTTGCTTCCTCGGGCTCGTCTTCTTGGAACATCGGATTATCGTAGATGTTCTGAGGAGTGCTACCCCCAGTTTCAGTAACCCCCAGCGGTGCGAATGATGAATCCCCGGCTGTAGTAGACTTCGTCTTTGAATGGGTGCCTTGGAATACTCCGGTGGTGGACAGCCATTTAGACGACTGTTTCATAGCCGCAGTGGTTAAAATTTTTGGGCTGGAAACGTACATCTTCTTTCCTCTCCTATCAGCGGGAATTTTCTGAATGGAGTTACAAGAGACGACGGGAGGCGCTTCGTCCTCTGAGCTTGGTCGTTGTAGTCTTTAAAAAATAGGCTGCTGGTCTTCTCTTGCTGTCGCGTTGTTGCAACAGCAGTTGACTATGATTTGAGTGCAGTATCGTCCATGGGAGGACTCTTTGCACGCCGAGGATTCTTCTCTTTCCTTGCATTTGTGGAGGATAACCTCATGCAAGTCAGATGGGTTTGGAACGACTATGTTCGCTTCCTGGATTTTGAGAGACTTTTGGGAACCACTTCGTCCGTTTGCCGTCGCGGGCTGGACTCGGGTGGTTCTGTACAACTTCCCATCCGAGGCCCGTATAACAGTATATGGAGCGCTCGGATGGTCAGAGGCTGGGACAGTCGACTGAGCTCGTCGAGCTCACGCTGTCCTTGACTTCTTCACTTGAGCGCCCGAAGGCGTATAATAAGAAGAGTCAGAGTGATGCTGCAGAGAGTCAGATATATTCACTTGAGCACATGAGAGATCGGGACCATAGGAGAGGCGATCGAAGACTGAGCCTAAGCTGCGAGGAGCAGGCAGTATGCGGCTGGAGTCAGCAGTCTTCATGCGGCTGGCAGTTGTGGCCGCATAGGCTTTCTTCATGCGGCTGGAAGTTTCAGCCGTATGAGTTTTCTCCATACGGCTGGAGGATCTGACCGCATAGACTTTCTTCATGCGGCTGGCAGTTTCAGCCGCATGAGCATCATACATGCGGCTGGCAGTCTTGGCCGCATGAGTGTTCGGCTTATTCTTGGAGCCCATAGAATCACTCTTTGTCCCTGCAAGTCCAGCATCGTAGTGCTTTCCTCTGCCGGACTTGGGGACAGCAGAGTCCTCTATGGCTCGAAGAGGGGCCATATGAGAATCGCCTTCGCCGTCTTGGGTGGCAGAGAGTACTCCGTCCAGGGCTTGGGGAGGGGCAAATGATTTTGGCCTCCACTTCCTGCGATCCTTCTCTGTGCGGGTTTGCTTCTGGACCGGGCCAGCGCTCCCGTCGGAGAGCATTTCTTTAAACGCCTGTTGGTCGAAGCGGACGACCATCTTCTGTTGCATGGCGCCAAGTTTGGCTGTATCCGATTGCATCACCAACTCCTCAGCCGTGGAGAAGTTTGTCCCCAGCAGAGTCGCCATCGTGTTTGCCATGAAATATAAAAGGACAGAACAATTATCGAAGGACTGGACTTTTACTTTACAATACAAACTCGCTTGTACAAAGAAAGCCTAGGGACGAAAGCCTAGGTACAGCAATCTAAGTACAATTATTTATTTTAGATTCTGGGGGTGACGATAGAGGCTCGAAAAAGCGACGGCAGCTCAGCCTTACTTCTTGGACGATCAGGTGCAGCCTTGGCTCTATAGAAGAACTGCTTGGCGCTGATGAATAAATGCTCTCCTTTTGATCTCTGTGGCTCTCTGGATCTCTGTGTCTCTCTGTTTTTTATCAAAGAATTTCCTTCTTTTTTTCTCTCTTTTTTTCGTCTCTCTGCAAGGGAATGACACCTTGCTATTTATAGAAATGGGGTCATCATTAGGGTTTGCAATGATTGTCCCTTCTTGAAGTGGCAGCAGCCTGTTGATTGATCAATCTGGGCCATTAGTCTTGAGTGTGATGAATC
Source organism: Iris pallida (assembly GCA_029216955.1). Classification (NCBI taxonomy): domain Eukaryota; kingdom Viridiplantae; phylum Streptophyta; class Magnoliopsida; order Asparagales; family Iridaceae; genus Iris; species Iris pallida. Next base: position 12,821,749 of record JANAVB010028000.1, on the reverse strand, counting down.
TGGGCCATTAATGCGGATTGTGCCAAATCCTATCAGTAATTAATGCTGATTGCAATAAATCTCCATCATGATGATTTTTCGTTATCTGTAAGTCTGAATGAATAAATTTAATTCATTCTTCCGCCACGAGTCCCAGATTATTGGGATTTGACCCAATCTTTGATTGCAGTAAATCTGGGTTATTAAGATTGATTGGCTTTATGACACGTGTCCTGCCACGTGGCTCAACCGTGAGCTACTAAGATAATCTGAGCCGCATGAGGATTGAGCCGTATAAGGCTGGCCACGTGTTAAGGCAGCTTGGGGTGAATATTTGAACCGCATGGTGATGATCTGACCTGCATGAGTGTAGGCAGCCGCATAATAGGTAGCTTCTTCATGAGCCGTATGGAGATAGTCCTCGTGAGCCGTATGGTGGAGCCTCTGCTTGAGCTGCATAAGACAGCTTCGACCTGAGCTGCATGGGTCGTCTTCGGCCTGAGCCGTATGGGGAGTCTCTGCTCGAGCCGCATACGACTGTCCATGTGTCAAGGCCACGTGACACTTTCTGGATCTCGGGAGATTTGCGTCAGAGATTTCCTTCGTTTCCCTAGGAGTGCCATTATGACAGAGTCATAATTGCATCTTTGTTGTCAGAACTGTCACCTTGTCAGGGCTATCAGCCGTCAAGACAATTAATGCAGTATAGGACGAAGGAAAGAACTGCTTGCAAGCCACGTGGTTTCTCTTCTGAGCCGCATGGACCTTATCGAGCCGCAGAGACACTTGAGCCGCATGGATCCATAAGCCGCATGAGCTCTCTGAGCCGCATGGGACTCCCTGGCCGCATGGATCTTTCTTTATTCTTTTCCATGCTTCTACAGCTATACAAAGCTTCATAAAAGTGCAGATACCAAAAAGCGCAGATGTTCGACATCACAAAAGGTTATACGAACTTTTGGTTTATTGAACTTGAAAAAAGGTACAATCAATTCCTATGCGAGGAAATCTAAGTACAAGAATTCTGGAAAAGTGTGACGGTCGAGATCGAGCACTGCAGCAGCTCCTTTACTCCTTTGACGATCTGATGACGAGTTGAACTTGTTTTTTCTTTCTGGCACCTTTGATGGAACTCTAGTGTTACCGATGAAGATGATGCCGGAGTTGAAGACTTCGAAGCTCTGCCTTTTGTCTTCGGCTTCTTTTCTCTCTATGTGTGTCCTTCTTTTCTTGTTGAAGAAAAAACTCCTGCTTTTTATAGCGTAAAGGGGGCACGTATGAGATGTGCACTTGGATTTGAGATATGAAAGAATCGCTGTAATTGTACGGTACGGACTTCTGTTGAGCTGACATGTGGCAGACCTCGAGATTCTGCTCTATCGAGATCTCGGATGGTTATCAAAATAACCGAAGGAGGACACATGTAGGGCGTGGCTATTGCTGGGAATCCTCTGTTTAGATGAAGCTAAGTAGATCTTGGATTTCATCCCAGAGTAGGATTCTGTTTGAACTTCAGGAGGTGATCGGTTTAAACAAACCATCTTGATATGACCTTTATCAAAAAAGAAAATTTCGTCCTTATCTGAGTTTTAAACCAATTGATAAGATATTCTCACTTATCAATATGATCAACCTCTATCCTATCTTTCAGAGTGGCGGTTTAAACAAACCAATTGGGTGGGACCATGCAACTTGCACCTCTAGTAAGGTCTTAGCGCTGCTGCGCTTCTGGTGCGACGAGTAGACTGTTCTCCGGGGGACAACGGAGCCTCTGCACTTTCAGGCGACGAGTGGAGTATGTTTCGAAGACGACGGAACCTTAGTGCATTTGAGCGACAAGTAGGCTTTGTTTCGAGTGGTAAAGTCACTATGCTTTAGGACGACGAGTAGGCTGTGCTTCAGGCTAACGAGGTTACTGTGCTTTTGGAGTGATAGGCGGACTTGTGTTCGATGCAATGGTGTTTCCCAAGTCTTCGATGAAAGAGGTTGAGCTTCTGGGTCGAAGCAGAGGTCTGCATCGTTGGAGCTGGAATGAGGTAAAGTCATCACTAGTCTGTGCCACCGGCTGGCGCAGGATTGTAGCTGCGCTTCTGGTTTGAAGAAGCTGCCTTTTAAGTCTTCTTTAAGAGCAATTAATGACAGCTCTTTAAGGAATGACTCCCTCTTAGTTGCCATCATTACTTGGGGAATTTCAAGGGGTCTTTTAATGGTCTATGACTTAGTCGAATGAACCCATTTAATGAGGTTCATTGTGCTGAGTCTTAGGTTCATCCCATTATGGCGGAGATTTTGACCGACGGCCCCGTGGCCTATTTCTTGGACCACTCCTACCCTATATAAAGGGGTAGTTTCTTTCGAAGAGTCACGTCTTCCTCTTTTGTCCTTCAACACCATGCTGGATCTGGACTTAGCTTTGAGCGGCTGTTGGCCTTTCCTAAGTCAAATTTTGGTTGAGGACCCCTTCATTCAAAGGAGTTGTGGCTTCGTAGAAGAACTGCTGATGAGCTTCGAGATGTGCTGGAATGCTTCTCATGGGGAGTTCGAACCTGAGCGACATCTTGGAGGTCTTGGAGGTCCTGACGACCGAGTTTGGTCTGGTTGCCAATATGAAGCGCCGTAGGTTGTGCTCTGTACTGCTCATTGGCGGTTACGCATTTCCGTTATGCTGGAAGAGCCCCAGAAGCTGATGCGCTTTTGAAAAGGGCCTTTTGTCGTGCTGTGGACTGAGTTCTCGCTCGGGCCAATAGCTGCTTCAGAAAGAGCTGTGCATCTGAGAGGGGGGTGCTGTGGTGACAGACTTTGATGGCGACTGGATTCACATCTTCTATCCACAATCTCTCCTCTCATGATGATTACACTGTGAAGATGAATCCCAGCGGAGACCCATAGGAGTTTTTAGTTCAGCATATGTAATCACAAGTACTTTGTAACAGATCCTTATAATTAGGAAGTCTTCGTTTATATAATCGTGACGAATTTGTAGTAGACTCTTGTAGCCATGATTTAATAAAAAGAACTTTCTTTGAACTTTTTCTCCATTTTTTGTGAGTTTGTCTTTTTTGTTGGCGTGCTTGACTGCCTGCACTTCTGTGAAGCTGGGTTGGTAGCGAGAGTACCAACCTGCATTGTTCGTCATCTGCACCTTTGTGAAGATGGGTGGGTAGCGAGGGTAACCACCTGTGCCTTGTGTCACCCTACGCTTTTTGATGCTTCTACAGTAGACAGAAGATCAAAAACCACAATTCATAAAAAGCTCTTTATTAAATCATGTCTAGAAGGATCTATTACAGATTAATCATGATTACAATAAAAGAGCTTTGCCTATAAGGATATATTACAGATTAATCATAAAAAGAACTAAGTCATCTAAATATTTACAAGAGGGTTAATCTTCACAAGCGCCATACAAGGGGTTAATCATTACAGACGCACAGCCCCCCAGATGTACAGCGCTGTTAGAGCGAGCCACTTCCTGAAATGACTATTGGCCCGAGCGAAAACTCAATCCACAGCACAGGCCATGCCACCACCATTGAGCATGGCAGAGCACAACCTGTGCCTCTTCGGATTAACAACCAATCCAAATTCGAAAGCTTGGATCTCGAAGACCTCCAAGACGTTGTTCAGGTTCGAACTCCTTATGCAAACTCTCAAGTGCATATTGAAACTCAGCAGCAGTTCTTCTTCAAAGGCACAACTTCTCTAAACGAGGGGATCCATAACCATCAACCGACTTATGCAAGGCCAATGACCGTTCGAAGCTAAATCAGGATCGAGCATAGCGTTTGGAATGCTAAAAGAGGAAGATGGCTCTTCAGAAAGACTCTCCTTTATATAGGGTGAGTGTAGTCCAACCAATACGCCACGTGGCCGTCGGACAAAGATGTCCAAATTAATGGGATGAACCTCGAATTCAGCGCAACGACCCTCATTTAATAGGTTCATTCCACTGAGTCCTAGGCCACTAACTTCTCGAATTACCCAAATAATGGCAAAAATTAAAGAGAAGGACGACCGAGCAAGAAGAGAAGTCATTAAATGCTCTTAAAAAGACTTCGACAGGAACTAGCTCCTTTGACTCAGAACCGCAGCCAGGTACCTGCGCCCCGCTTCGACCCACATGCTCAGATAGCTCACTCCTTCATATAGAGCCCACACTTCACTTCAAAAAAGTACAGAACCTTCAAGCCCAGAAAGCTTTGCGCCGTCGCTTTAACTCAGAAGCGTAGAGCCCTCGTTGTAACTAGAAGCTCAGGCCATTCAAACGGCCCCCATCATCTGATACTTTGGTGACACCGTTGCCTAAAGCATAAGTCTATTCGTCGTCCTAAAGCATAGTGACTCCATTGCCTAAAGCACAAGTATACTCGTCGTCCAGAAGCACAGTGACTCCATTGCCTCAAAGCATAAGTCTACTTGTCGCCCTAAAGCACAGTAACTCTATCGCCTGAAGCACAAGCCCACTCGTCGTCCAGAAATGCAGTGACATCAAAGCTTCTTCAAAAGTACAGCTCGTATAGCGACACAGCCCTATGAAGTGATGGTTTCACGTAGCCAGATAGGTGTGTGTATCTTTTCAAGATACTACCCTATCGGTTCGTTTAAACCGCTGCTCTTAAGATAAGACAGAGTTCGATTTTTTTGATAAGACAACATCTTATCGGTTTGTTTAAACCATAGATAAGTATGAAGTTTGTTCTTATAGACGAGAGCCATATCCAACTGCTTTATTTACACTATTGGCCCTCTAAGATAAGACAAAATCCAACTTCGAGAATAGGAACAGAATATGCTCAGGTTCATCCGATCAACAAATAAGTACACGCTACGTGTCGTTTATACAGTTATATTGATAACTCTCCAAAGATCTTGATAGAAAAGAATCCCCGTGCCTGCCACATGTCACCTTAGCAGTAGCCCTCACCGTGACCTCCTCAAGAATCTTTTATATCTCCCCGTGCAGCGTATTTGCACAATCTTTATGCACATCGCATATGTGCTCCGCTATAAATAGAAGAAGTTTTTCTTCGATAAAGAGGCTTCGAAATCTTCAACTTCGGCATCCTCTTGATTGGTAACCCTATAGTTTTAATCACCAGCACCAGAAAGCCAAAACAAGTTCAACTCATAGTCAGATCATCAACGGAGTAAAGGAGCCGCTGTAGTGCTCGATCTCCACTACCATACTTTTCCAGAAATTTTGTACTTAGATCTTCTGTTTTGGAATCAATTGTACTCTTTTTATGTTTAAAATACAAAAAGTTCGTATAACCTTTTGTCATGGAAAACAAGATGGCGACTCTGCTGGAGACTTTCTTCTCCTCCAACGAGAAGGTATTAGCACAATCTAACACCAACTTGCTGGGATCTTCCAAGAAGACGTTGGTCGTACGTTTCGACCAACAAGCTTTTGAAGATCTCCTTTCTGAGGAGAAGTCGAGTCCTTCGAAGCGGTTCATAAAATCGAAGAAGACTTGACGGACCTGGGTGCCGAAGGCGGCTGCGACGAGCAGCACCATAGAGGGGACTGCGCTCCAGAAACTCGTGATCGACGAAAGCCCAGAAGAAGACTTCGGCTACTGGTGCCAAGCTACTTCGCTCGATTCCAACTCCAGAAAAGCACAGCGAAGAGTGTGGCTCTCCCGTGGCGGCCCTAACCAAGGCACAACTTTGAAAGAAGCGTAGTAGCTCAACCGCTTATGGAGGGAGCGATGCCGACAAGAAAATCTGCCTTTGACAGAATTGCCTACCCATCGTGTAAGGCGACATTGGACTATGAACGTTACGCACCTTCTAGAAGTAACTTAAAGAGATCCAAGGCAGCACGTACCCTGCGCGACCAAAGTCCTATGCCAACTACTATATTAGATTCAGAATACTACGCACCCTCTGGGGTAGTAGGAAGAAATCTAAGGCAGCATGCATCTTGCGCAACCAATACGCTATACAAATAGCCGACCAAAGGCCCACATTGACAGTCATGTACACAGCCAATGGAAAGCTACACAAAACTGGTCCGAGTGCCTCAATGCCTCGATCGGTTGAACCCGCTGTCGCTCGTGCACTCATATGTACAACTCGAGCCAAGGGGTACAAAGACTCACGCAAACATTGTTCCTGTAAGCATGGAAGGAGTCTACCTCATCAGCAATGTTTTGATTAGGACCTAAGCATGTCCCGCACGCAGGAACTAAGAAGAGAGAAGCTATCTCCGTATCCCCACACCTGCTTTTAGCTTCCTTGTGCGTGCAATGGGAGTGCAGGAATGCAGACCCATTGCTTTCCTACAAGCGTAAAGCAGGAGAGGAGCCTGCGGCGCAAGGTATGCCTAAACCAAGGCATACTTTCACCCAGATCACTATCAACTGTTGCTGTCACCAGGCAGCCACATCGCCACCGAGCAGACAGTCCGTCTTCCAAAGGCTGCAACCAATGGAGGCTATACATCAGGGACTTGACCGGGGGTCATCGAGCGAGGAAGAAGAGAAACTCCGTGTTGCTCCTTGCAATGTGACGCATGGTTCTCCATCTGTCACGACCCGCACCCACTGTTAGGGTACGAGAACGTAACGACGCCCAGCCTACACCGCAGTGTCGGCGGTAGAACGCTGTCCTAGGTCACAACATCTAACATATAATGCTAAGTAGTTTATACTCCCCGAATGGGGGTGACATAGCAGATACAGTCTCAATCACATCTAAAGTAGAGCATGATAAGAATAGATAAAACATGAAATCCAAAAGAGATACAGGAGAAAGAAGTCTAAGTGTCTAAGATACAAAAACCCAGAAATACATATCAAAACTCAAATACAGTAATCCACAAAGTAAATACAACTCCAGACAGAAGAAATACCATCTAAACAACCTCTAATGTGTCTCCTCTAGGCTAGCAGGCAATCCCAGGCTATCTGTAAAATTTATCAACAGGTCCAGTCAGGACAGGAGCGAGTACAGTACATCTCAACAGATCATAGCAGGTTAGAAAATATAATCATGCAGTAAAGTAAGATACAGGTACTGAAAGAAAGCAGTATATAAACAGAGAGAGAACTGTAATAGAAATATCTACTATACATAGAGAACTAGTAGTGACTAGTGAGTCAGAGTACAATATGAACATGTAAATGGCCTGGGATGATTCTGATAAGACACTAAGGAATAATTCTGATAAGATACTACTGGTGTATTATTCACATGTCCAATTCTACTCCCCCGTACCCCCAATCAATACACAAGGATCCAGCCAGGTTATGTTATATGATGCTATGTAACAGCCCCCGAAGGGTGGTAGACCCCGAAGGTGATAAGCCCCCGAAGGGTGGTAGACCCCGAAGGTGATACATAGTAGTCCCATAAATGGGATAAGGATTCCAGGAAGACTCTACGATCATAAGAGTATATGTCGTAAGTGATCAAAGAACCAATGAAGCATAGTGATACGCCATATAAGTGAAACGCACAGAACATGTAGTACCCGATGCTCCCTAAGGATAACATCTCAAGAAGGGATCTATATAGTACCAATCCGTGTGACCAATGTGACAGTACAAGTAAAGTAATCTACTGCAGGAAATAATTCTAAGCAGGATATGTAATGATCAGAGAATGTACTCGCCTGATATCTGAATGTCCAAGGTAAAGATACTGTCCGAGGAGAGGTGTCTGGCTCCTAATTAGAACAGCACAAGTCACAACATGTCCAGAAGGGTAATATAAAGCACTACAATGCATTCTACATGAATCTAGGTCAAACTAGGCCAAAGTCAACCCTTGGTCAACTCTGGTCAACTGCACTAGTCAAACTAGGTCAAACTAGGTCATGTCCTAACCCAGCAAGTCTTACTAGGCCTAACCAAGACTATCCTAGCAAGCACACATCAACACAAGGCTATACAAGCCAACATACACCCAACTCTATATAGCATGCAATTATTCAATACTCAAATAGGCAAGAATTCACATTGGATATACACTAGGTAATCTATTACTTTAAGCTATATATGTCTACACATATATACACATGCATATATTGGTATTCAATATTAGGTCTATAATCATGGCATTTCAAATGGTTATATAAACTTATATATTACAACACAATATGCTAACATATATATAATATACATACATAGCTAAGTTAACTATATTCATAAATACTTATTTAAGAGGCTATGTGTGTGTATGTGAACATGGCAAAGGGGCAAGTAATGGTTAACTGGGCATACATAGTGTATACATATCAAATTGTGTCAAAGTGTAAGTGAACAATGTGTCAAGTATGATAGTGTCAACATAGTGTAAGGGGGTACATGAGGTAATATAGGATTTGTGTTAACATAGAATATTACATCTCATTAACTTGTATATTGCATACATTACATCTATTATTATATTACATTCATGTTTGCATTCATTCATCATTCATTTATTCTCTTATACCACTATATGCCCCATACATTACATACTATGGAACCTATATATTCATTACAAGCCATACTTATACATGCTTACATTAGATTGGATAATTATACCTCATACATCATTTATTTAACCATTTACTCATGCCTGCATTCTCTATTTAATTACATAATGTATATACATTAATAAGGGTTAAAATCAAATAGAACATTATATTACACACAAGGGTGCACAAAATGCATATGCCGAATAGTAACTCCTACTAATAATCAATATTGTACCATCTCAGCATGAATTAAAATCTAGGATTAAAGTATGTTATAGATCTATGTGTTAGCTTTTCGAAACTTTAAACGGATCACGTTTTCGTTTCCGGAAACTCCCGAAATCGCAAAAACATCGAGAACGCGTTTGTCTTTCGTACAGCTGACACTCAAATAATTCTCCAGAAAGTTACAGAAAGAATTAGGCCTATTAATACATGTTTTTGGAAAGCTAACTTCAATACGCTTCTTTTAAAAAAAAGGGAGATTAAACCGAGCTTTGAGCTAGAAGTTATGACATTTCTAAATTAGGCTGAAATTAAAAACGTGGATAAAAATCATGACGGATTTAGGTAGTTTGAGACAAAAGAACACAAGTATATAACATAATATATCAAGAACTCACTCTCTACACTAATATATATATGAGACACTATAGAACACATCTCCAATACAAAAATATGAGATTAAACATGTAATAATTCATTTATACATAACAACAACACATAGTGTGTCCAAATTTGGGATTTTCCCACATGGACACAACCACAACACAAAGGACACTCCTATGACCTCCAAATGGACACGAAATGGACACAAATGGAGATACAACCATGGGGGTCATTATTATGGGTTCAAAATAGACCTACATGCATGAGGAAATGAAAAGGAGAAGGGATTTATACCTCCCGGTAGATCGAATCGAAGAAAAGCCTTCCCGGAGCGACACCGACATGTAGAGATTCCAAAAGGCCACGAACGAGCTACGAATCCTCCCAAACTTGGCTAGCTTCCTCCTTGGCTAGAATGGAGAAGGAAAGAAGAAGATTTGGTGGTGAAATGGAAGGATTTGGTGGAGAAATTTCTAGGGATTGCTCTCTAGGAATTTGGGGAAGAACAAGAGAGAGAGAGTGTGGATGAGAATAATGAAATGAACTTGAGCCTATCCTCTCCCAAAGTGGCTGGCCATATGGGGCTATTTGTCCTATTATGTAAGATCTAAAATGCCCCCACTAACCTATTCTATGAGTATTAGGAAATGGCTAATTGGTTGGGGCTAAATTAGTCATTCTAAAGTCTCTAATCACACTAACCTTATCCATAATAATTAGTCTAACCTCTAACTAAAATATTTCTATTATGTGGACTAAAATTAATATCATGTGGGCCATGTCTAACTAGTGTGTGGGTCCCACTAGAGTCAAACTACCCCCGGGTCCCTGTTTCAAGTCGGATTGAGTTGAAATTCGAACCCGACTCAAATAACCCCAAAACAATATCATAAATAATAAAATAATATCAAAATAATTCAAAGAGGTCAAATGCAAAAATATTCTCAGGCCAAAAATGACATTAAAATATCATAATCATATGGTTAGGCTCTAGGTCAAACAGTCTCTAGGGTTTCACTAGCAAAACGTCAAAACCACAAGTCATTGATTTAAATAATTTTAAAATGATTTAAAATCACCAAACATCATATCATGAATTAAAAATAATTATTAAAATAATTATAAACACGAAATTTCAAAATTATCCTCATTTGGGAAACTGGGAGCTACAACTCTACCCACCTTAGAAAAATTTCGTCCTCGAAATTTAAGATCGATAGTACTCCTTCTAGAGCCTCTAACCTACCCAATATCTAAGGTAACACTTCCTAACACTGGAATAATAAACGGACATCTAAAAAGTGTCAATCTAGGAATACCTCCGATACTGCTCTGCTGTACGGCGGTAATGGAACTTCAATAAAATATGGACTGGAACCTATATCCAAGGGACTGGACCTATTTTAAAGTAGTCTTAACTAAGGATAAAAAGGAACTGATCATAGGCTATAGGTATGCTCAAACTATTATCTTCCTATTAACCATCTATTAATACATTCTATTACCATAGGAACGATGCATTACTAAGACATATAGGCCCCTATCTCTCATAATACATTTATACTCACCAAAAGACTAGTACATCCTATCAAGGCTGATAATATAATCTATCCTAAATCTCCTAAGCTACATGTTTATAGACACACATCCCCACATCAAGGACTAACCCATATATATCTACAACTGATACTAATAGAGTGACGTCCCTATTTCCCAACAATCAAGGTCTAAATTTTTTTTTATCTAAATCATGCAATTTGAAGGAATAGTATACAAGGTCAGGGCATACCGTAGCAGTTGGAAGTCTCACCTAGGTGCACTGGTCATTCTAGGTCAAAACATTATTATGGTATCAACAGACAAACAATCTAGGGTGTCCTAATTGGAAAGGTAAGGGAACAACAATCATCAAGGTTGTAGGGCTGTCTACCATCCTATATAAAAATTGGTCATTAACAAGCAACTAAGAAATTATTAAAAGGTTACTATTCCATAAAATGGCAAAAATTGAAAATTTAGGCACAACAAATCACAAATAGATTTTTGTCTTGACACGATCTAAGTTGATCAATTTTGGGATAAAACGAGATTTGGGCAAGAAGAAAAATCAATGAAATCAAAGTATGAGCACGAGCATCCAATGATGGAGGTTCAGGTCATGATTAAATTTAATTCGACTGAGTACGAATACGAGGTTCATAGGCGATGAAAAGATTTCGAGGAGAATTGTCAAGGCTGTCGCGAATGAGACTCTAGGGTCAAGTTTAACTATGTCTCCATTCTCGTAGATTGATACATGAAAAAGAGAACCAAAGTGCAATAGGTTGATCAGACCATCATGTACCGGTTCTGATTAGACAATATGTTAGTGGGTGGCCACCCAATAAAATATGTCATGAGCAAGCTCAAAAATAGATAAGCTTACAAAACTAAGGCTAATTTAGCAGCACAAGATGTAAGGGTGGTAATGATGAAAGGAATTACATAGTCCAAGTTTCTTTAACCAACGGGTCAAGTAATCAGATAAGGTACAAGGTTAAGCATCTAAGGAAACAAGCAGAACACTATCACATGTCGGGTCGAAAGAATTGAGTCAAGGCTGGATTTCTAATTGAAATAAGAAAAAATTTAGTATAATGGTAGAGGTTATAGTTTAGCCAGTTGACCAGAAAATTATATCAAGAAAATAGAGTACAAGAAGACGGGTTTTAGTGGGACATGATATACCTACACGAAGGTGAGCTCGTCTAGGTCTTGCATATAAGATTTGTTGGAGGGTAACAGCTAGTATTACATTCCGAATATCAAAGTCACGATAAGGAACGTCAAAGATCTCAATTAGAAAGTGGGAGTTCAAGAGGTGGTAATTAATGTACAAAAATAATGAAGATCGAGTTAGTCATCTACTTCTGATACTCTTAAGTTCATCTGGTCATAACTTGCCAATCATATCTTTACCTCACCAGTCTCCATATGAAAATTTAACCTTTACTTAAACCCTTACCATGACTACCATAGGCAATTCTCAATTTCCAAACATCACTCTTGAAGCACAACCCTCACATTTAGGAATCAACATTAACCATTTATTTAAATTTTCAAGTTCTTTCACCTTGTCTTAAATTTGACCCAAAGCCTCTAAATCCCGTTTATGAATTCCTTGAACTTATTCAAATTGTTCTCCTCGTATTATTTAATTTAATCTCTAGGCCTTACAAAACTTATCTTTCATCATAAAATCAACTTCCGTATTTTCTTCGACATACACCCTTGAATATTATTCTCCTAAAAATATTTCACAACAATCTCTAAACTTCCATAACTTTGTGTTCTCTCTATCCCTAGTCATTTCCTCGCAACATCTTGTTTAATATCATTATTAAACACAATTAACTTCTCTTTTCCATTACTAACCTTGTACATAGCCTCAGAGTAAAAGTTTTCCACAGAATCAATAACCAAGATTTTCTAAGTTCTCAAAACTAGGTTGACCTCTGATATCCTCATTAGTTTTGGATACACCTATAAACTATCTCATAACCCCAAAATTTCTCTAAATGTAATTTTTTCCAGATTGGCAGTATACATCTCTTTATTCTATTCGAGACCTTTACCACATTTCTATCTCAAGTTTCTATATGGAACACTCCACATTTGATTTCCTTTAGATCATCATAAAATAACCAGTTACGTCTTCTCTGAGCTACATAATTTACGTCACTTCCTTAACATTTTTCAGGCAAAATGATATGAAGATTCAAGAGTTGTCAAGGTATAGCTGACAGAATTATATACGAGACATGGAATTGATATAATCAGGACAGGTATATAAGACAAGGAATGATGGTAGTAAAAATATTGGCAGGAAAAGAATGATAATAGAATCTGTTCTGCTTATCTATTTAAAAGAGGGACCCATTTTTTTTGAAACAAGAATTATAATACCAAATCCAAAATAAGGCCTAGCAAAATCATTGGTTTATTGTATTAAGAAGAAATAAATTTTTGTAAGAAGTTACACAAGGTTTATAAAAATAGCTAAAGCTACATCCTAAGTAAACAATGAGAAATAAAACAAAACAAAAACAACAATAATTCCTTCTTTTTTTTTGAATGACTGAAACAAAAGTAGCAAAAACATGTTCGAAAATATTTAAGGTACAATCTGATAATCATATGTGTCTATCCAAAATCATGGTACTCTAAATCCTCGTCATACTAGTGAGCAAGGCTACGATAATCACAGAGCCCTTGACTTATGCACATATCTCTAGAATCATGGTATTTAACATTTTCGCGGTGCCGCTAGCTTGGCTGCGAAAACCTTAAATTCCCACACCCGAGAAATATATCCAGAGTCAGACTATATGTCCTCACCATGCTGGCTAATGTGACTATAGAAGACTAGATTCCATAACATGGATGACCTAGCCCATATAATTTCATCTTGCCAAAAATTAAATTAAATCAACAATGAATACCCAAAAATCAAATCAAATTTATCAACGAACATCAAACTAAAAAATGAACAAAATCCTTCAATCAGATAAATACAAACTCGGATGCTACAACTAATCCTCAAGATTCAAAATTCAACAATCTTCCATCAAAATCAATAAATACAAACCCAAATTCAACAATAATCCATCAAATTCAACAACAGAAAATAAAGATAAAACAATCAAGGAAAAAGAGAGTTTTCAAATCGAAGTTAAAATAAGATTCTCAAGGGTCGTCCCAGGAATCTCTCAAGGGTTCCTAACTGTGATTGAGTACCTTCAAAATATATTCTAATCCTACTGCAGGCTGTAGTGGTACTCAAGTTCGAATACCACTATATAAACTCGACCTGCATGGGCCACCACTAAAAATGTGTCACGACCCGCACCCACTGTTAGGGTACGAGAACGTAACGACGTCCAGCCTACGCCGCAGTATCGGCGGTAGAATGCTGTCCTAGGTCACAACATCTAACATATAATGCTAAGCAGTTTATACTCCCCGAATGGGGGTGACATAGCAGATACAGTCTCAATCACATCTAAGGTAGAGCATGATAAGAATAGATAAAACATGAAATCCAAAAGAGATACAGGAGATAGAAGTCTAAGTGTCTAAGATACAAAAACCCAGAAATACATATCAAAACTCAAATACAGTAATCCACAAAGTAAATACAACTCCAGACAGAAGAAATACCATATAAACAACCTCTAATGTGTCTTCTCTAGGCTAGCAGGCAATCCCAAACTATCTGTAAAATTTATCAATAGGTCCAGTCAGGACAGGAGCGAGTACAGTACATCTCAACAGATCATAGCAGGTTAGAAAATATAATCATACAGTAAAGTAAGATACAGGTACTGAAAGAAAGCAGTATATAAACAGAGAGAGAACTGTAATAGAAATATCTACTATACATAGAGAACTAGCAGTGACTAGTGAGTCAGAGTACAATATGAACATGTAAATGGCCTGGGATGATTCTGATAAGATACTAAGAAATGATTCTGATAAGATACTACTGGTGTATTATTCACATGTCCAATTCTACTCCTCGTACCCCCAATCAATACACAAGGATCCAGCCAGGTTATGTTATATGATGCTATGTAACAGCCCCCGAAGGGTGGTAGACCCCAAAGGTGATAAGCCCCCGAAGGGTGGTAGACCCCGAAGGTGATACATAGTTGTCCCATAAATGGGATAAGGATTCCAGGAAGACTCTACGATCATAAGAGTATATGTCGTAAGTGATCAAAGAACCAATAAAGCAAAGTGATACGCCATGTAAGTGAAACGTACAGAACACGTAGTACCCGATGCTCCCTAAGGATAACATCTCAAGAAGGGATCCATATAGTACCAATCCGTGTGACCAACATGACAGTACAAGTAAAGTAATCTACTGCAGGAAATAATTCTAAGCAGAATATGAAATGATCAGAGAATGTACTCGCCTGATATCTGAATGTCCAAGGTAAAGATACTGTCCGAGGAGAGGTGTCTGGCTCCTAATTAGAACAGCATAAGTCACAACATGTCCAGAAGGGTAATATAAAGCACTACAATGCATTCTACATGAATCTAGGTCAAACTAGGCCAAAGTCAACCCTTGGTCAACTCTGGTCAACTGCACTAGTCAAACTAGGTCATGTCCTAACCCAACAAGTCTTACTAGGCCTAACCAAGACTATCCTAGCAAGCACACATCAATACAAGGCTATACAAGCCAACATACACCCAACTCTATATAGCATGCAATTATTCAATACTCAAATAGGCAAGAATTCACATTGGATATACACTAGGTAATCTATTACTTTAAGCTATATATGTCTACACATATATACACATACATATATTGGTATTCAACATTAGGTCTATAATCATGGCATTTCAAATGGTTATATAAACTTATATTTTACAACACAATATGCTAACATATATATAATATACATACATAGCTAAGTTAACTATATTCATAAATACTTATTTAAGAGGCTATGTGTGTGTATGTGAACATGGCAAAGGGGCAAGTGAGGGTTAAATGGGCATACATAGTGTATACATATCAAAGAGTGTCAAAGTGTAAGTGAACAATGTGTCAAGTGTGATAGTGTCAACATAGTGTAAGGGGGTACATGAGGTAATATAGGATTTGTGTTAACATAGAACATTACATCTCATTAACTTGTATATTGCATATATTACATCTATTATTATATTACATTCATGCTTGCATTCATTCATCATTTATTTATTCTCTTATACCACTATATGCACCATACATTATATACTATGGAACCTACATATTCATTACAAGCCATACTTATACATGCTTACATTAGATAGGATACTTACACCTCATACATCATTTATTTAACCATTTACTCATGCCTGCATTCTCTATTTAATTACATAATGTATATACATTAACATGGGTTAAAATCAAATAGAACATTATATTACACACAAGGGTGCACAAAATGCATATGCCGAATAGTAACTCCTACTAATAATCAATACTGTACCATCTCAGCATGAATTAAAATCTAGGATTAAAGTATGTTATAGATCTATGTGTTAGCTTTTCGAAACTTTAAACGGATCACATTTTCGTTTCCGGAAACTCCCGGAATCGCAAAAACACCGAGAACGCGTTTGTCTTTCGTACAGCTGACACTCAAATAATTCTCCAGAACGTTACAGAAAGAATTAGGCCTATTAATACATGTTTTTGGAAAGCTAACTTCAATATGCTTCTTTTAAAAAAAAGGGAGATTAAACCGAGCTTTGAGCTAGAAGTTATGACATTTCTAAGTTAGGGCTGAAATTAAAAACGTGGATAAAAATTATGACGGATTTAGGTAGTTTGAGACAAAAGAACACAAGTATATAACATAATATATCAAGAACTCACTCTCTACACTAATATATATATATATGAGACACTATAGAACACATCTCCAATACAAAAATATGAGATTAAACATGTAATAATTCATTCATACATAACAACAACACATAGTGTGTCCAAATTTGGGATTTTCCCACATGGACACAACCACAACACAAAGGACACTCCTATGATCTCCAAATGGACACGAAATAGACACAAATGGAGATACAACCATGTAGGTCATTCCTATGGGTTCAAAATAGACCTATATGCATGAGAAAATGAAAAGGAGAAGGGATTTATACCTCCCGGTAGATCGAATCGAAAAAAAGCCTTCCCAGAGCGACACCGACACGTAGAGATTCAAAAAGGACACGAACGAGCTCCGAATCCTCCCAAACTTGGGTAGCTTCCTCCTTGGCTAGAATGGAGAAGGAAAAAAGAAAATTTGGTGGTAAAATGGAAGGATTTGGTGGAGAAATTTCTAGGGATTGCTCTCTAGGAATTTGGGAAAGAACAAGAAAGAGAGTGTGGATGAGAATATTGAAATGAACTTGAGCCTATCCTCTCCCAAAGTGGCTGGCCATATGGGGCTATTTGTCCTATTATGTAAGATCCAAAATTCCCCCACTAACCTATTCTATGAGTATTAGGAAATGGCTAATTGGTTGGGGCTAAATTAGTCATTCTAAAGTCTCTAATCTCACTAACCTTATCCATAATAATTAGTCTAACCTCTAACTAAAATATTTCTATCATGTGGAATAAAATTAATATCATGTGGGCCATGCCTAACTAGTGTGTGGGTCCCACTAGAGTCAAACTACCCCCGGGTCCCTGTTTCAAGTCGGATTGAGTTGAAATTCGAACCCGACTCAAATAACCCTAAAACAATATCATAAATAATAAAATAATATCAAAATAATTTAAAGAGGTCAAATGCAAAAATATCCTCAGGCCAAAAATGACATTAAAATATCATAATCACATGGTTAGGCTCTAGGTCAATCAGTCTCTAGGATTTCACTAGCAAATCGTCAAAACCACAAGTTATTGATTTAAATAATTTTAAAATAATTTAAAATCACCAAACATCATATCATGAATTAAATATCATTATTAAAATAATTATAAATACAAAATTTCAAAATTATCCTCATTTGGGAAACTGGGTGATACACCATCTCTCAAGCAGCCGTCCAAAAACCCTCCTATCTCGCCAACAAGCCCAAGAAGCGGCCTGGGAGTAACAAGACGAAACTACCCAACACAGGTGTGTTCCAACACACGTGCGCCAAGTCTAGCTCCTTGCCGCAAAAACATGCCACGTCAGATGCTGGGGGTGGCCAATCCTCCATGATTCATGACAATCCCACATTCCAATCCAACGAAGGATTATTTGACACAGATACCTCCGCAGGCACAGGTAGCTACAAAGTAAAGAAAAGCAATTACAATGAGTCAGCGAATGATTTTAACCTGTCGATCTATCCTCAAGACAATAGGACTCAGCCCTCTGAACTGGAGAGAAAAAGATCTTATGTCCATTTTACTCACCCGTACATGGTATCAGTATTTATGGCCTAAGGTGACAACATCGTGAAAAGTAGCGAAGGCTCTAGTCAGCAGAAACGTATAGAGGTTCGCAAGGAGAGCCTAAACACGTTGAACATTACTATGAAGTCCTTAGCTTCTGTTGTTCTGGAGATAAAAGAGAGCTTGACCCCCTCTGGCTCCACTCCTGCTCCAGACCCAGCGACTAACGGTGGGTCCAATGTGCTTTCCATCGCGAGCCAAGCAGCGCCAGCATCATCTACTCCATCAATAACCAGGCCTACAGTGTTGAATGAAATGTAGCAGGCCATCAAAGAATTGTACGCTTGCTATGACGCCAGAAAAAGCGAACGACACTCCAAAAGATAGGGATTTGGCAGCCATATCCTGCCGAATGGGATAATATGATCTAGCCTTCCAAATATAATCTGCAGACGCTCATGCCGTACGATGCAAATGAGTCTTCCCGCCAATACTTGAGATACTTTGCCTCAGTATTAGGGCATCTGCGAAAGGATGATGCCCTCCTCACCAACATATTCGTAGGACCTTGCAGGGGTGGCCTACAAATGGTTTTGTAGCCTTTCGGATAACTGTATTGTATCCTTTGAAGACTTGAAGAACCTATTCCTCAAACGATTCTGTGAAGGACGAATGGACATGACGATGTCGACTCTCATAGACATTGTTTAGAAGGAGAAATAGCCGGTACATGAATATATTGAGCACTTTTGCCAGACCGCGTTGAGGTTACCTCCTGGTATACCTGAGCCTATGATTATGGACTCCTGCCGCAAGAACATGCTTCCTGCGATCAAGTTGTGGCACAATGCTCCATACATAGAGTTGACGATTTTTATCACAGAGGCGGATGTAGCTCAAAGAAAAGTACAGGATGCACAATTGCGGGCACTAAACTTCACCCTTCAAAGATAAAGGAAAGCTCATCCGACAACAAAGATGGGAAAGGAAAGCAAGCCATGACCGTCAATATTTCCAAAGGTTCGACATCAGCGAACCCGAAGCCGACCGAAATGCAGAGGCCGAAAGAGACTTACTCTTTCAACGACGAAGACACACTGGAGCTCTTCATATGTTGGAAAAGAGTGGAAAACTTCAGCTCCCACCGCTTAAGCGTCCCCATGAATTGGAAAATGTGGACAATCCAAAATACTGCCACTACTACCAGTATGTCCACCATTCGACGCGTGATTGTTACGTATTGAAAAGACAAATCTAGAGCCTCATCGATGCTAAAGTCATCTCACTCGACTATGAGGAGAAGATTGTTACCGCCAACGTGGTCACTCTTCAGTTCGGAAGCTTTCCGATATCATAGGCTCAAGACGGCGTCGTCCCTATCCCAAAAGCAACGATGGCAGTAGTCAATCTTCCACTAGCCCCTGACAATAGTCAAGGCTTTATCCCATTTATGATGTCGTGAGGTAAAGTAATTACAGAAGCATGAAAAATCTCAACGTAGTACATGGCACAGGTGGGTGCTCCCGCTACCCTATTTCCAACGGTTCAGAGGTTGCATGGCACAGGTTAGTGTCCTCGCTATGAGACCAGCATCACAGAAGCACATGTGGTCAAGTACGCCAAACAACAAAGACAAAAGTCATAGATAGATGAAAAGCTCAAAATTTTCTTTCATTAATTATGGCTACAAGGGTCTACTACAGATTCGACATGATTACATAAAAGAATTCATAAAGACGTAATTACAAGGATCAGTTATAAAAGACTTTGTGGTTACATGTGCTGAATTAAAAACTCCTACGAATCTATGCCATGGTTAATCTTCATAGTGTGATCGTCATAGAGAGAGGCACTGCGGATAGAAGATGTGAATATAGTCTCCATCAAAGTGTCCACCACAACTTCCTTCCTCCAGATGCACAGCACTTCCGGAAGTCGCTATTAGCCCACCGAGAGCTCAGGCCACAGCACAACAGGAAGGCCCTTTTCAAAAGGTCATCAGCTTCTCAGGATCTTCCAGCCTAACAAAAGTTCAACCCGTAGTGCTTTACGTTGGCAACCGGGCCACGGGCTAGTCGTCAGGACCTCCAAGACCTCCGAGACATCGCCCAGGTTTGAACTCCGTATGAAAAGTGTACCAGCACGTTTTAAAGCTCATCAATAGTTCTTCTACGAAGGCACAACTCCTCTGAGTGAAGGAATCCTCAACCAAAATCTGATTTAGACAAGGTCTACTACCGCTCGAAGCTAAGTCTGGGTCTTGTATGGTGCCGAAGGACAAGAAGATGAAGATATGGCTCTTCAGAAGAAACTTTCCATTCATATAAGGTGGGGTGGTCCAAAACGCATGCCATATGGCCGACGGTTGAAATTCCCATAGTAATGGGATGAACCTAGGTCTCATTATAATGGATATCATTAAATAAGGTTCATTCGACTAAGTCCTAGCCCCCTTGGAATTCCCCAAGTAATAGTGGCAATTAGGAGGGAGTCCTTAAAGAGTAGACATTTATTGCCCTTTATTTCAAAGCCAGTGTCTTCGATGCAAAGGCGCAGCCACACGCCTGCGCCAACCCCAGGTGCAGATTGGTGATACGTTCACACCATATCAACATCAAAGGCGAAACATTCTGTTCCGACCCAGAAGTTCATAAATACCTTTCTCTAGAGACTTGGGAGATACCATTGCCACCAACACAACTCCGCCTGTCGCTCCGAAAGTACAGTAACCTTGTCAACCTGAAGCATAAGCCTACTCGTCGCCCTACTACACAGTGACTTTGTTTCATGAAATACAACTTTTTCGTTGCTCTAACGGATGGAAGAACCTTGGACTCAACACGATGAATCTCATTAAATAAGGTTCGTTCAACTAAGTCCTAGACCCCCTTGGAATTCCCTAAGTAACAGTAGCAATTAAAAGGGAGTCCTTAAAGAGCGGACATTTATTGCTCTTTACTTTAAAGCCAGTGTCTTCGATCTAGAGGTACAACTACACGCCTACGCCAACAGGTACAGACTGGTGATACGTTCATACCATATCAACATCAACGATGCAGCATTCTGCTCCGACCCAGAAGTTCAGAAACACCTTTCTCCAGAGACCTGGGAGATACCATTGCCTCCAACACAAGTCTGCCTGTCACTCCGAAAGCACAGTAACCTCGTCAACCTGAAGCACAAGCCTACTCATCGCCCTACAGTATAGTGACTTTGTTGCATGAAACACAACTTTCTCGTTGCTCTAACGCACAGAAGTCTCGTCGTCTTCGAAGCCAAGTCCACTCGTCACATGAAAGCATAGAAGCTCCGTTGTCTCCAGAAGAATGGTCTACTCATTGCCCTAGAAGCGCAGCGGTACTGCATCCGAACAAGCAAATCATTTTCGAAGCCAAGTCCACCCAATTGGTTTGCTTAAGCCACCTTTGTTAAAGATGGGATTGTGATTGAATCATGATTGATATCTTATCAGATTGATTTAAATCTTAGACGAGGATAAATTTGAATCCAAATCGGATGAAATTCCAAGATTTACTCTGCTGCATCCGAACAAGAAAATCGACACGCACCACGTGTCTCCTCCTTCGGTTATTTTGATAACCACCCGAGATCTCAATTGAGGGGAATCTCGATGTCCATCACATATCAGTACCGCAGAAGCCCGTACCGTGCAATGACCGCAGATTCTTTCATATCTCAAAACCCTAATGCTCATAGCATATGTGCTCTGTTCTCTATAAATAGAAGGAGTTTTCCTTCAACAACCACAAACTACTAGAACTATCAAGGTCACGAAGATCACCAAGAAATCTTCAAATCCACACATCCTCTTGATCGGTAACCCTAGAGTTCCATCAAAGGCGTTAGAGAGCCAAAACAAGTTCAACCCGTCGTCAGGTCTTCAACGGAGTAAAGTAGCTGCTGTAGTTCTCGATCTCCACCATCACACTTTCTCTTAAAACTCTTTCCTTTGTACTTATAATATCCTGTTTAAGACTTCATTTTCTGTACACAGGTCTTTTTACGTTCAATAAAGCAAAATTTTTGTTCAACATTTTGTTATGTCAAATAGTAGTGTAGATCCATTCTGATCTTATTTCAGATATGATGATGCCTACAACACACTCTATCGAGGAAAAGAAGTTCAGGTCATGTCACATGATCTCTACGACAAATGATGACACTGGTTATCACTCGCTCAGCTCACCAGCGAGAAGAAAACCAAGCTCCAGAGAAAGAAACACCTTCGTCCATTAACGCCCCTGATGCATCAAAAACAGGCCCATCTCAAGCGCCTGTTGCAGATAAACAGATGCAGAAGGAGGTTCGCTTTGACCAATCTCTAAAAAAAGACTCGGCAGTAGGGCCAATCAAGCTCTATAATTTTAATATATTGTGCAGCTGGCCAACACTCCGGCTCGATATCACTCTTCGAGCTTCTCCGTCTCTCCAAAGAGACTCGAGACACCCTCAGCGAAGATTTACAGAATGCTGACTTCTTTCTCACTCAGGTGTAACCGCCCAAGGAGAACCCTGCTGAATGTCCATATTGTCTTAGTGTGGTCGAGGTAATCCCTAACATCACCTTCACTCAGCAGGACATGCTACTGAAAAGCAATTGGCACAACCAACCCCTGTACTATACAGGGTACGTTGGTGCTATTAAGGTCAATCACATCTACATCGACCATGGATCTTCTTTCAGCATTATCCCTTGGAGTTTACTCCAAGCTTTGGGGATCCCGATGTATCAGCTAACTGCGTCGAACACTACAATCAACAGTTTCAATGCTGGAAAAGTGACCCCTGGCAAAATCTGCCCGAAATGCCAAAAGGTGATCTCTTGACTAACGTTACTTACCACGTCATTAACGCCGATATAAACTACAACATGCTATTAGGATGACCATGGATTCATGAATACATGATCGTGTCCTCCACTCTCCATCAGTACATGAAGTATGTGGCCAGTGACGGGACTATCAAGATTGAGTTTGCTGACATTGATCCCTACCGAGGACTCGAAGCATACTGTACAGATGTTGATTTGTACAAATTATTCCTATGGCAGGATAATGCCAATGATGTCGACGATATGGCAGAAAGCACAACTATCATAGAAAAATAATTGAGGGTTGGATTGAGGGGGAAACCTCCCCAGACATTAGCTCCTCTCATTATCAAGCTCTGAGGCAAAGCTCCGGTTAGATCATCCTCGACCATGACAGAGGCTGGTCAGGAGCCTATACATATAAGGCCTATACGGAAGGCTCCAAAGCCAACTCTGAGGTGACACGAACCTCCGACTGTAGTCCTCTTGGTAGTCAAGCTGAAGGAGAAACGTCCTCCACCTTCTCTCGCAACAGCTCTAGTGCTCAAGGATGAAGAGTTGGGAGAGTACATATGTGCCAATATCGAAGCACATTCGTTAGATGATATAATCCTTCGGAATAAAATTTTGTATTTCATTAATAGAAAGTTGTCTTTAAATTACAATTTTGCGCATTGGAATACAAGATATTTCTTAGACAATGCTCTATATATGCTGCAAACACAAGTGACAACAGCCAACCTCGCAAGTCGAGTTGTTCCTTCTCATGGCATCTACTTTTTGGTTCCAACAAGGAGAAAGGAGAAGGAACCCATCATCTTCGATCGATTGGAGCATCCTCAACGACTGGCACCGACAAAACCAGAATTCGACAACGGCAAGATACAACTCTACCGTTACACTACTCAAGCCAAAAATCTCATCCAGAAGATGGGTTACGACTTGAACAGTGATAGAGGACTGAACTATGGCCAAGGCCGATATCTTCCCTTGCGACTTTGTACTCCAAAAGGAAAGTCCCAAAACTATTATCAGCGCACTCGCCGGGGGTTGGGTTATGTTACACCCTTATCAACTTTAGAGAGCTCGGACCCGGAGGCTTTGATGCATTCACACTCCTCCGGTTCCTCAATATGGGACTCTGGTACCAGTATCGGCCAGGTCTTTAAGAAGATATTGTCCGTTAATATGGTCTCTGCAGACCCCACAGTCGACGATGAAGACCAAATACTCGAATAATTCGAGGATGAACCCTGGGCTCAATGCCTGGGATCCCAATGGAAATGGCTCTTCGAACAACACGAACCTTTCACTGAAGATGAAGTCATCTAAGTCGAGCTAGGAGATAAGGTTTCCCCTAAATCCATCTTCATTAGCAAAAGCTTGACAGGAGAAGACAAAAAATATTTAATACAGCTTATCCGAGACTACAGTGACTTCTTTGTATGGAGCTAAGAAGACATGTCGGGTTTAGACCCATAAGTTGCCATGTACCGTCTCAACATCCAATCCGATGCTAAGCCTGTCAAATAGCAACAGCGACATTTTTGCCCCAACATCATGGATGCTATCAAGGAAGAAGTCGACTAACTCTTAGAGAGTGGTTTCATTTGCAAAGAACAATACCCAGATTGGGTGGCCAACATTATCTCAGTCACTAAGAAGAACGAAAAAATTTGGGTTTGCATAGACTTCAGGGATCTCAATTCGGCTTGCCCAAAAGACGAGTTTTCCCTCCCGATTACCAATGTGATGATCGACAACACTTGTGGCTTTGAGCGTATGTCCTTTATGGATGGTTTCTCAGTCAACAACCAAATAAAGATGTTTTCCGAAGGCGAGAAGCATACTTTATTTTGGACTCCAAAAGGGGTATATTGTTACACAGTGATGCCCTTCGGGTTAAAGAATATAGGAGCAACATACCAGCAAACAATGAGCACCATATTCCACAAGCACCTTCGAAAGACGGTAGAATGTTATGTTGATGACATTGCCATCAAAAGGAAAAAGAAATCCAATCACTAGGACGACTTGAGAATAGTGTTCGACTTAATACGAATATATCAACTGAAGAAGAACCCAACCAAGTCATTTCTGGGAGACTCCGGAGGCAAATTCTTGGGCTTTATCGTCACAACTAAGGGTATTCATATTGACCCTGAGAAGACTATGGCGATCTTGATCATGGCTCCTCCGAAGAATCTCCGCGAGCTCCGAGGCCTGCAAGGACGCTTGAAATATATCAGAAGATTCATAGCAAATCTCTATGGTAGATGTCAACCTTTCACCAAACTGATGAAGAAAGGGGTTTCTTTTGTTTGGACAGAAGCCTACGCTCGGCGATATCAAGAAGTACCTCACTAGTCCTCCAGAACTAGTAGCACCAGTCATGGGGATACCCTTCCTACTATACGTCCGAGCTATGGACCATTCACTCGATGCTTTGCTAGCCCAGAGAAGCAATGAAGGCCACGAATAGGTAATTTACTTCCTTAGTAGGACCATGATTGGAGCCGAGCATCGGTATAATCCTGTGGAGAAGGAGTGTCTTGCTTTATTTTTTGCCATCCAAAAGACGTGCCATTATGTGGCCGGAGAAACGATTCGTATCATCTCCCGGGTCAATCCCATCAGGATCCTCATGACCAAGCCAGGGGCCTTAAACTCACGGTTAGCCACATGGACGATACTTTTGACTCCTTATGACATGGTGTTCATCCCACAAAAGGCAGTCCAGGGCCAAGCATTGGCCAACTTCTTAGCAGCATACCCCATGCCAGAGACATTAAAGCTCTATGATGACATCCCTAATGAGGTCCTAGAGTCCAATGCCATCTCAGATAACTCAGTTTGGCCCATGTTCTTTGACGGTGCTTTAAGAACAGCGCCCAAAGGCGAGATCATCGCAAGAGTCGGAGTGGTCCTCACCACTCTTGATGGCTTGATCATCAACCGCATATATTCTCTCATGGAGTCATGTACCAATAATGTTACAGAGTATAATGCTCTCATCATCAGACTCTAACTTGCTAAACAGCTGGAGGTGGACTATATCGAAGCCTATGGCGACTCGAAATTGATTATCAACCAGCACTATAAAAATTCTTTTCGATATATATGACATTATTATGCCTTATAAGATTATCTTTCCAATAAGGCAAGTCCCAAAAGATACTTCGTTTGGTCCAGTTATGACTTTGTCCGAACCCTTCGACACAATTGTTTGATGGATCTTCAATTACAGAGGGCAAGTCCTTTACATCATCCCAAATATCGTATTCCGACAATCTAGCAGGCGGATGAAAAAATCTCTTATTTTCCAGCTCTGAACGCGTCCTTGTTCTTTCTCCAAGGATGACTCACGAGCAGAAATTGATGGTGACAGTCAAAGAAAGAAGTTTTTCCTCTATGCTTAAGGCGGAACGCCTTACTATTTTCCATGCATATCGGATAAGACATCCTGTTATGAGTACTCCATCCCGATAGCATACCGTATGCTGGAAAATCATTTATTGTCCCCATTAGTGAAGCTCTCATCTGAAAGTTCTGTTTCCTAGAAATATCATAGGTCACGACGTCGATCTCCTACAGCTGTTTAAGCTCATCCACCAATGGCTGTAATATAAATATCGATGTTCTTCATCAGATTTTTAGGACCTGGTATGATAGCTATCAAGAACATATGAGGAGTCTTCATACACATCCATGGTGGCAATTTATAAGGGGTAAGAATGACCGGCCAGCAGGAGTATTGAGATCCCGACTACCGGAAAGGGGTGAAACCATCAGAACATAGCGCCAGCCGTATATTTCTAGGATCTGCAGCAAAATCTGGATGACATAAGTCAAAATATTTCTACGCCTCTCCGTCCGAAGGATGTGACAATTCTCCCTCATCCTTTGTGCGTTCGTCATTATGCCACATCATGTGTTCAGCTGTATTCAGAGACATATACATCCTCTACAGGCACTTCGTGATCAATAAGTAATGCATATACTTGTAAGGACGTCATTTTCTAGTTGACTTTCCTTTTCCCTTTACTAGCTTGTAATGATCCACATTACAAATGCTGTAACTTTCTATGTCCTCCTCCTCCTTGGAGTACAACATGCAACCGTTGAGACAACAATCTATCTTATCGTACTCCAGTCCCAATTTTCGGACCATAATCTTTGACTTGTAAAAGTTTTTTAGGAGCTCTTTTGATTCCTTCGTTAAGATCTCTCTCGCTAGTTGTGTAATCCGATCATAACAAGCTTATAGCAAGTTAAAATCAGAATTTATGCTCAACAACCGCATCGTCACTAACAGTACAGAATGAGTATCACAACCAGGTTGTAGAGGAGTATCTGTATCCTGAAACATATCATAGAACTCCTTCGTCTCAGGATTAGGATCCTCTGGACCAAAATTAGGCCCTGCCGTATCGTACACCATATCTCGTACAAGATTCTGCAAGTCTCCATAATCAATAGAGCATCCTTCGTCTTCGATGACCAAATCTGTTGCAGCATTATCATTAAAAGCATAAGTAGCAGCAATCGCAACCTGTCTTTCCATATATAGTTAACCTTGCGATGACCACATATCAAATCATGTATGAAACCCTTACGTGTCAAATGTTCTCTCACAGTCACCACTTCTTTCTAACGTCTATTGCGTTAATTACGACCTGGACACTTGATTTTGGTACCGTCCATGTTCTGAGCTTTGCTCATGGCATACTTAAGAAACACTTATATGCCCGCCTCAAAATTGTCACTCACACCTATTCTGATCTCGTGTTGTCGTTTGTACATCCATGTATGATCAAAGTAACGATCCATCACAGATTGGAGGTAAAAATCTGTATCAGAAGACTAACAGAATTACTATATAATCATGTACTCACCAATAACCAGATGTAACTGGAGTCCTTGGGCCTATCGTGCAGTAATTTATGGATCCGCTGGTATAGGCCGGATGTACTTAGTATGGACCGTATCAGAATAGTATCGGTCTATCGATTTGGTATAGGATGTATCGGATTGGTATTGGCCTTAACAAATTGGTATCGTCCAAATCCCTCTCCCGCAGCCCACCCTAACCCCTCGGGGCCAGCCTCTCCGTGGCCAGCCCCACCCCCGCAGCCCACCCCCAACACCCCCGGGCCAGCCACTCCCGCGGCCAGCTACCTCCGCTGCCCGCCCCCTCCCACCACCCCCACCCCACCACCGCCAGCACCCCCCTCGATGACCCCCACGGTCGCAAGCACCCCCCCGCGACGACCCCCCCACGACCAGCACCCCTGCTGCCCGGCCCCTCCTACCATCGTCGGCTACCCTACACCCCCACCGTCACCCAAGAGAGAGAGAGAGAGGGTTACCTCGATCGTACATGTCTAAGAGAGAGAGAGAGAGAAAAGAGAAAAATTGGAGGAATAAAATTTTTCCTCCGTCTGTTCAACTTAAGCTAGGCTTTTGACTTAGCGACGGACTAGCGACGGATAAAATTCGTTGCAACTCTGCCGTGAAATGTCGTATGGTCGACGGAATGTTCGTCGCTACTTAGTCATTAATCTCACGTAATTTTTTAAAATTTTTCCAACCACTTATTGACCACTTAGCGATGGACTGTATGTCCGTCGCTAATATCCCTTCATCTGGTCGACGGATTATCCGTCGCTACGTAGTCATCAATTTCCCGCCAATTAGTGACATTTTCTCATAATTTTTTTAACATTTTTTTGCCAATTAGTGACTACCGAGTGACTACTTGCCGACGGGTTTTTATTTCGTCGCTATTTTACCGACGGCTTGTCGACGGATAGGCGACGGATGTTCACCCTTAAAAAAAATTAGTGCGCGATTAGCCGGGAAGTCGTCTCCAGGTTGTCGGTAGTCCGTCGCTACCGATGACGAATTTATTCCGTCGCTAAAATGTCGTCGCCAATTTATTGTATTTTGGTAGTGCAGGTTCGAGGATAATACGAAGTCCGATATGAAGATCTGCTTCCATACCACCAGGTAGCAATCGATATCATCTCTACCTTCACAGGGTTCTTTATAGAACATGTATCTCGGTTGCAGAACTTGGAGGTCTATGCATTTGCTGGCCTCGTCGCTTATTTGACGTTTATTAGTGATACATGCATCTATTGTATATATATTAAACTTAACCGATTTGTCATAATCAAAAAGGGGGAGATTGTTAGCCCAATGATTATATCATGTTTTTGAATATGGCTAATCAATTAAGTTTACCATAATGACATCTCTAATATTCATGTGATCACTATCATGTTGCTACTTAAACTTAACATTGTCCTAAATGTTCTATAACATATTGCCATGCTTGTATCATATTATTTTGTTATTCTAACATGTTCTTATATACATGTAGTAAGCATGATCAAGATTTGTCAAACCAGGACATATGCAATGGAGAATTATTAATGGGCCAAAGACGGCGTCATATAAGAAGATTTCTCTGAATTGCCTAACGACCTATTCGGGGCCTCGTATCGAGTGTTCCGCTACCCGGTCAGCGGACAGGGGTCGAGGGGGTAGCGCCCCCTTGGGGGTTCGGGGGCGAAGCTTCCGAATTATATTCATATTTCAAGATTTGTTTATCTTTGGACGACTACCGTCAAGGAAGAAAGGCGTCATCAAAGGGCTATAGCTTTTCCTATTTAATCAATGTATTTTTTATATTTATTGAGTTAGGAATACGTTATAAACTGTATTGTACTGGAAAATATGCTATCCAAGAAACGTTTCCAAACTACTCCCTAACTGCTTGATCTTTTCAAAAAGCCGAAAACCAATTTGCAAAAATCCTGACAAAACTCCAACAGAATTCGGCCCGAATTCGGCTAGAGTTCGGTTAGTAGGCATTGGATTTTGAACTTGGTCTTCCCGCAGTTACGGATCTTGCCGAGATTTTCCCATAGAGTTCTGGCCGAATTATGCCCGAGTTATGTCAGAATTCTACCTTTGGAAAAACTATAAATAGAGAAGGATTTCGATCATTTCAATACACCAATTCACTTTTATCTCTTCTCTATAAGTCTACAACTTCTTCCAAAGTATTCTGAGCTATTTATTTTTCAATCCCAAGCCACTTACAATCCTCTAGTCGATTTGTCAGTACGGTACGGTCTAGAAGTTTCAGAGTGATTGTAATTATAGGCTTGATTGAAGATAGACACTTCACAATTGAAGTTGGTCGAGTACTTCGGATCAAAGCTCATATTATAGAAGTTGTAAGAACTTCGGATGAAAACTTTTGGTGATTTTCCATAGTGGATTCAACTGGAAGCTAGAGTTCTTCCAACCGGACTAGTCCTCACAAGAGCGATACCAGTATACATCCTTGTGTTTTTGTTTGCTCTCAACTTTTCATTTACTTACTTGTGATATATTCTGTGATCTTGATGCTAACATTTTTCAATTAGCTAATTTTCGCTGCCTACTCTATTCACCCCCCTCTAGAGTATTGCGCTTTACAATTCATTCCTATACGGGCTTCTCATGTGATGTTTATCCAAGACAGAAGCACAAGAAGCACTCAGGGAGGCGCACGATGGCACCTACGGAGCCTATCAGCCTGGTCCTAAGTTGCAAGACCGACTACATCGCATGGGCTACTACAGGCCCACTATAATGGCAGACGCCGTTGATTACGCAAAGAAGTGCCTGGTATGCCAGTTATATGCTGACTTCATCCACCTGCCTTCAGAGTTACTGTACCCCACGATGGCCGCCTGGCTGTTAGAAGCATGGGAAATGGATATCGGACCAATCAGTCCACCATCCTCCATAGGACACTGGTTCATACTTGCCATCATCGACTACTTTTCTAAGTGGACGAAAGTGCTAACTCTGGCCTTAGTAAAAACCACAAACGTGATTACCTTTGTCAAACATCACGTCAAATATCACATCATATACCATTTCGGTGTTCCTCGAAGGATCATCTACGACAATGGTCCTCAGTTCATAAGACATGTTTCCATCGGTTCTGCGATAAAAATCGAATACAAAATGTGGCATCAATGGCTTACAATCCTGCAGCGAACGGACTAGCTGAAGCGTTCAAGAAAACTATCGTCAAACTACTTAAAAAAATTATTTCTTCTATTAAGTGCGACTGGAATGAGAAGCTCGACGAATGTTTGTGGGCTTACCTTACGACCGTTCAAACACCCACGGGCAACACACCATTCTCTTTTGTTTATGAAAGCGAGGCAGTAATTCCCCTAGAGATCCAGATACCGTCCTTATGGTTAGCTATTATCAACCAGCTGACTGGCGGGGACAATCAACGTCAGCGGCTACAAGAGTTAGAAGCGTTGGATGAAAAATATCTGCTAGCTCAATAACGAATCAAGTTTTACCAAGCTCGGATTTTCGAGGCCTTCAACAAGAAAGTCCGAAAAAGAATATTCCAAGTGGGTGACCTTGTCTTATCAGTTCGAAGACTGATGGTAATGACTCACAAGACAGTTGGAAAATTCGTGCCCAAGTGGGAGGGACCATTCGTCATAGAGATAGTCTACTCCAATGGTGCCTACCGACTGGCCAAACCTAACAGCGACTTGCTAATAATGCTAATCAATGGCAAGTTCTTGAAGAAATATTATGTCTGAGTTTCAAACCAACATAGGCACCCACATCCCTCTAGGTATTCATGGATTCTGTTAAAGGAGTTCACCCCTTATATACTTTACCCCAGTAGAAAAACAATTCGCGTCCATATCATCTCTGAGTTGTCTTCCTACATCCTAGCGAAGTTCACGTCTACCACGTACATATCACATCTGAGTAGTCATCTCTTCTATTATGACCTCGTGTTGTCATAACTCCCTAGAAAATATTTCACGTCCATACTACCTCTGAATTCTTATCCTATACCCTAACGAAGATGTGCCTACCATGTCCATATTATCTCTGAGTAAACATCTCTTCCATGACAATCCACCATAATTGTCATATTCATTTATAGGACCTTTCATGTTCATATTACCTTTGAGTCGTTCTATACACCCATAGAGTCTATCCTTGCCACGTCCATATTACCTCTGAGTAAGGAAAAGTCTACCACCAAAGGTATGTGTTTACCATGTCTATATAACCTTTGAGTAAACACCCTATTCCCAACGGAGTTATCTCCATCCCCTCACGATATGCTACCTCTGAGGGAATCCTCGTTCTTGTGAGAGAAAAAGTTCACTAGTAAAAAGACAAGCAGAGAAACAAAGCCAATGTTTTCATTTATAAAGTGAAAAGGTTTTCTTTCTTTGGTTACAAAAATTTGTCTCTCACAAGCCGAGAGACAACGAGACAGGAAGAAGATCAAAACTGAAAAGATCGGCGCAGAAACTCTTACAGCCGACTCTTCAAAAGAGCAACCTGGGGGCCAACCAATGCTTGGGCTCGACGCTTAGCCTCCTGACGGCGAGCGGCTTCATCCTCGATAGAAGAGAGAGGCATTGGCACACAAGGGCCAGCTCGGCCTAATGAATGCCAATGCTTTCCTTCTTCCGAGCCAGGGTCTCGGAACGTTGGCGAAGGATCTCCTTTTGGTCCTCAGACTTGACCAGGTCACTCTCAACAAGGGCCAGGGTCTCTTCTAACTTTGGATCTTCTCCTGGAGGGCTTTGTATTGATCCTCCACAGCTGTACGGTGACAAACCCGAGCCCTTTCAACATCAGTCACTGCTTCAATTTCGGACTTAACCTCGACAAGCCGATCAGTTAGTGCCTGGCGTTGCTGCCCGTACTGAGATGCCTCCGAGACCATCTTCTCTAACTTTACAGCGACTAGAGTCGGAAGACTACGATCTAGATTCTAGACCTCCAAGGCAGCGGCTTCCAATTCAGCCTACAGATCTTCTATAGTATCGGCCTTAGCATCACACTCGGAATAGTCGCGCAAGGCCACCAACTGGGCCTCTACTATATTCTGGATCCGCCTGAGAGATTGGCTGCTTCATAAAATACCATCTACTTCACGTGTCAATGCATGACGAATTATGCTCAGAATGAGGTTAGTGTAATATGCGTTGTCAGCCAAGCTCATTGGGGTTACTGGAGATACCGCAATGGAATCCCCCTGGGCGGCAGCAGCATCCAATATATTCCAAGGGATCACAACCGATGCAGGGGCGTCGTCACCGTAACAGAGGTCATTGGCGGTACAAAGGCAGTAGGAGCCAACATTGTCTGACGCAAACTGACTCCTTAGCAAGCTTCCTGCCAATCCTTTAGCCAAAGCTATAATAATTGGAGCCTGAGCAATCACAGCCGTCGCTATCTCAATGGTCACGGTAACCGATTCCTCAACAGCCTTCTCAACCCGTATGTCAGTAACTGGAGAGACTATATTGGAGGGTTCTTCAACTGATTCGTTAGCAGCCTCCTCGACCAATTCCTCCGCCTCAGTCGGACCCTTAGGGGTTTCATCGATGGGCTCATCAATAGCACCGTTGATAGTAACCGCCCTGGCTGGAGCCTTGGCGGGCGGCTTATCAGTGACCACATCGCCTCGACCAGCCCTCCCGTCGATAATGTCCGCAACTGGATATCTGACATTTTCTTCAACTACCACTCTGGGTTGAGGTACAACATACGCTAGGGCTAAATCTTCCAACACTGGTCCCTCGATGCCTCCGTAAGGAGAAGGCTCCTGGAAGGAACCAATATAAACATCTTCAGCATCCTTAGCCGATCGACCCGTCTCAAGCTTGGGTTCCCGAATGGTACTTTCGTGAAACGTGAGGCCAAACCCGAGAATTACCACGGAGCCACCCCTAGAAGCCATTACCTCATAGTCAAAAAAGGTCGGAGGAGGAACCCCCTCTGCCTCAGTGGTTGGGCCCTCCTGAGAAATATGGTACTCCTCTGATAGCTCCAGCGTCTACCTTGCCTGTACCAGCGAAACAAGGATAAATAAAAAGCCCTAAGTAAAAATTCAAATAAAAAAAGGAACTAAAATGTACCCTTGAGGTCGATGCAGCAGGTGGCATGCTAGGCCGCAAGGGAGCACGACCCTTGGATGCCACTATTTTTACCTTCTTGCCAAAGGAGGGTTTGCCGTCGAACGAGCTCGGTGTTTCAGTTGAGAACTCAGGGGCGCCATATCTTCACTTCGCTCTCTAGAGGCACTAGAGTCATCCGAAGACCCATACCCTGCAGCTTCAGACTCCAGAGACTGCCGCTGGGGCCTCAGAAACTTCGTACCCACAATAAAGCTCCGTTCTCGGTCATAACCCGAAAAGAAGTTATTTTTATAAAACAGGAGAAGACGGACAACGAGAGATGACGTCCAGTCGCCGGAACATACAAGGGGAGGCCATTGCTCTCAAAATACCAGGCCAACTTAAGTGTGAGGAGGTTTGCTTCCTTTAGAGCCAATTGATCACCAAAGAGAAACTGGGGTTTAACATCCCCGCATCGGCATCAAAAGAAGGAGTCTGCCTACCCTGATCTAGCATACGACAAAAATAGCCCAGATGTTGCTCCTGTATTTTATCCAGTCGCCCTACCGGTTGATCTTCCGTAATTAACCTTCTGGCTAGCTCGACAAGTTTTTGCTCGACATTTGTCCCTAGCGTACATATAAAGAAGTCGTAAAGAATCTCATTCAGGGAGGTGGTCACAAAAACTACACACAATGAAGGAACAGGAGTCCAAGATTTATGTTTAGTAAAGCAAAGCATCTGCATAGGTACTACCAGATAGCACTGCACTTCAGCAAGTTTTCTTTCGTGCAGGTATCACCAAGTAGTACTGTGCTTCTGCAAGTGAACTTCCATGCAGATACTATCCAGTAGAGCCGCATTTCAACGGTAGAGTATCCGCACAGATACTGCATCCTGCGTGTCAGCAAGAACCTCAACACATCTTATAGTTGTCATCTTGTTAAAAGCAACAACCATGTGCTTCGGTTGAGCAAAGCTTTAGCGCATCTACAGACCCTTATCTAAATAATGAGTGTCCATGCGCATTACAAGAAGAACTTCAGCACATCTACGAGATGATACTCCTAGGAGTGACCGCTCATGTGCATCAGCAGAACGGGGGATCAAAGTTTATTACCTGCGACAGGCAGCCGCATGTCGCTATGAACTACCACACTAATGTTCAATAAGTCATCAAGATCACCGGCCTCGAAAGCAGGCCGCTTTCCTTTAGCCTTCTTGGATCTCGCCGCAGGAGCTTTCGGGATTCTTGATTTCTTGGGAGCCATGGCAGGAAATATTAGGGTTTGAAAGAAGAAGATGACTCTGACAAAAAGATTATGTGGGAAGGTATATGAAAGCAAGAAAGTTTTTCTTTCTCCCCAACGACCCCTACTTATAGGGTGGAGCCACGTCAGTAAAAAAAGACGAAACGCTTTGTGATCAAAAAAACTCTTCGAACAACGTGGAAACGAAAAGTTGGGATCATGATGACCGTTCCCTAGAAACGAGGAATTAAGTTTAACTTTAATGAAGCGACGACTCAAGACATTTAATGCTGAAGCCTAAGCCTGATGACAGCCTGTCAGTAGGCACGCCGAGCATTCGTTCGAAAAGGACACGTGTGATGCTTCTGTTCAAACTATACTGAGCTTGATT
This sequence comes from Iris pallida, assembly GCA_029216955.1. Taxonomy (NCBI): domain Eukaryota; kingdom Viridiplantae; phylum Streptophyta; class Magnoliopsida; order Asparagales; family Iridaceae; genus Iris; species Iris pallida. Next base: position 12,786,320 of record JANAVB010028000.1, on the reverse strand, counting down.
CAAGTTTGAAATTCTTTGAAGGGGGTCTTGTAGAAGAATGAAAATGCGTAGACATATCAAAAGCGTAGGTAGTGTTTTCGCTATACAAAACTTCATAAAATCGTAGGTACCCGAAATCACAGACAGAAGATCAAAAACAACAGTTCATAAAAAGCTCTTTATTAAATCATACCTATAAGGATCTATTTCAAATTCATCAAGATTATAAGAAAAGAGCTTTGCCTAAAAGGATCTGTTATAGATTCATCATGAAAAAAACTAAGGCATCTAAAGATCTACAAGAGGGTTAATCTTCACAGGCACCATATAAGGGAGTTAATCTTCGCGGATGTGCAGCCCTCCAGATGTGCAGCACTGTCAGAGCGAGCCACTTCCTGAAGCAGCTATTGGCCCGAGCAAGAACTCAGTCCACATCACAGGCCATGCCACCGCCATTGAGTAGAGCAGAGCACAGCATGTGGCTCTTTGGATTGATAACACGTCCGAATCTTAAAGCTTAGATCTTAAAGACCTCTAAGACGTTGTTCAGGTTCGAACTCGTTATGCCAAACGCTTAAGTGCATCTCAAAACTCAGTAGTAGTTCTTCTACAAAGGCACAACTTCTCTGAAAGAGGGGATCCAAAACCATCAACCGACTAATGCAAGCCAAATGGCCGTTCGAAGTTAAGTCAGGATCGAGCATAGCTTTTGGAATGCTAAGAGAGGAAGACGACTCTTTGGAAAAACTCCCCTTTATATAGGGTGAGTATGGTCCAACGAATACGCCACGTGGCCGTCGATCAAAGATGCCCAAATTAATGGGATGAACCTAGAGCTCAGCACAACGAACCTCATTTAATAGGTTCATTCCACTAAGTCCTAGGCTACTAACTTTTCAAATTTTCCCAAATAACTGAGGCAATTAAAGAGGAGGACGACTGACTCGGCCATCAAGAAGGGAAGTCATTAAATGTACTTAAAAAATCCTTTGACAGGAACTAGCTCCTTCGACTCAGAATCGCAGCCAGGTACCTGCGCCCCCCGCTTCGACCCAGATGTGCAGATAGATCACTTCTTCACATAGAGCCCTCACTTCACTTCAAAAAAATGCAGAACCTTCAATCCTAGAAAGCTCTGCGCCCTTGCTTCAACTCAGAAGTGCAGAGCCCTTGCTGCAACCAGAAGCTCGTCCCATTCAAACGGCCCCCATCATCTGATACTTTGGTGACACCGTTGCCCAAAGCACAAGTCTATTCGTCACCCTAAAGCACAGTAACTCCGTCGTCTGAAGCACAAGTCTACTCGTCACCCAGAAGCACAGTGACTCCGTTGCCTCAAAGCACAAGTCTACTCGTCGCCCTAAAGCACTGTAATCCCATCGCCTGAAGCACAAGCCCACTCGTCGTCCAGAAGAGCAGTGACTTCAAAGCTCCTTAAGAAATGCAGCTCGCATAGCGGTGCAGCCCTATAAAGTAATATGGTTCCATGTGGCCAGATTGGTGTGTATATCTTTTCAGGATACCGCCCTATCGGTTTGTTTAAACCGTTGCTCTTAAGATAAGATAGAGTTTGATTCCTTTGATAAGAGCAATATCTTATCGGTTTGTTTAAACCACAGATAAGGACGAAGTTTGTTCTTATGGACGAGAGCCATATCCAACTCGTTGTCTAAACCAATGGCTCTCTAAGATAAGACAAAAATCCAACTTTGGGGATATGAACAAAATTTGCTCAGGTTTATCCGATCAACAAATAAGCACATGCCATGTGTCATTTATTCAGTTATGTTAAAAATCCCCAAAGATCTCGATAGAAGAGAATCCCCATGCCTTCCATATGTCAGCTCAGCAGTTGCCCTCATAATGACCGCCTCAAGATTCTTCCATATCTTTCCATACAGCATATTTGTACAATCTTTATGCACATCGCATATGTGCTCCCCTATAAATAGAAGGGGTTTTCCTTCGATAAAGAGGCTTCGAAATCTTCAACTTCGGCATCCTCTTGATTAGTAACCCTAGAGTTTCAGTCACCAGCACCAGAAAGCCTAAGCAAGTACAACTCGTCGTCAGATCGTCAATGGAGTAAAGGAGCCGCTGCAGTACTCAATCTCCACCGCCACACTTTTTCAGAAATTTTGTACTTAGATCTCCTGTTTAGGAATTGATTGTACTTCTTTTATGTTTAAAATACAAAAAGTTCGTATAACCTTTTGTCATGGCAAACAATAAATAGCTAAGGTGGGTAGAAGTTTATTTATTCCTCTATGATGGGTGATAGAATAGAGTATGGTGTAGAACTTAACCCTAACGAGAGGCCTTAAGATCATTAGACTAAACCATACTATCCTTGCCTAAGATAGAACCTTGAACAGAATTACTGGAGAGAGTTATAATGCAGGATGATATTAGATTGATAGAGTAATAGATATAGTAGGAAGGATTGAGTTAGATTAGGCGACCACCTCTATATGCTGTGAGTCTAGCTTTGAAATGACCTATAAATGACCAGGACTCGAATAGTGACCAATAAGTTTATAGTATGTCAAGAGTATTAGATCTAAGCATCTGCTTAACTCAGCCTTGACCTTTACCTAGAAGATATGTGTAAAATGGTTAAGCATACTTTTAAGAATAGAATATAGTACTTGTAGTAAAAAGGGGTAGATTATTAATTGTAAGAAGATTTGATATATAATTTATAGAAGTATAGCATAGAGTTTAAGGATAGATTGAGTTCAAGGATTGATTGCGATATTCTTATCTTCTGTGGTTAGTCATAGCTAAAGACTGGAGTGTAGAATTAGAAATCTTACCCTAAGTAGACTAGCAAACGCTTCATCGATGCAGGATAGTGAGGAATCATGGAGGAACTGTAAATTTGAATAGTTGTGTTGGATTAAGGTGCATGTAGTGGTTATAAAACGGGAGGAATCATAGGAGCATAACTATGTTTAGATTGACTGATTGAAGCAGAGCAGGGATGAGGTTGCATGCAAGGTTGGTTTTAAGAAATATAGAAATTGGGAAGTGTTTTGAGTGAACTGAGACAAGAATTACAACAAGGATTATTTATCCGGACGTCCCGAGGATTACATAGAGGATTTGGCTTAAGTGAGTTATGTGGTTGAGAAGCTCAACCTTTAAAGATGCAAATAAAGAATGTGAAGACCAATTCGAGGAAATAGATGATACGAGTTAGATAAAGTAATGTTAGGTAATTATTTGGCCACACAACTATATTGATAAGACAATAGAGAAGCCCATATCATAGATTATTGAAAGACTCATGAACAAAATTATGTTAAAAAGCATTAAGGAGCCAGAACAAACAATAAACATGGCATGCGATAAGAAGAGAAGCAAATTCTCAAGATTTGAATATGAAAATAGAACAAAAGTGGAGTATCCTTCAAAAGAGTGAAAAGTGACACATGGCTTGAGTTGTGAATTGTTGATAGGAAAACCTTGGAAGTATAATTACATGATAAATGGATAGAAAGGCCAGAATTAAATATTATGCAAATCTCAAGGAATCATGTAGGGATAAAGAACTTGGTAGATTATATTCTCAGTAATAGAACACCATGATGGGGAGCAAATTTGGGAAAACCAGGCCATAGGATTGAGGGACTAATTGGAGAGAAGATAGGATATAAGAATTTTAAGGCGATATAAATTAGATGATGGATTTTAAGATTAGAAAATCGTATTCTTAAGAAACAATGATGTCCTAGGAAATCAAAATAGATAGACTATACCGCAGCATGAGTTAATGTTAATGTTTTTCACTTCTAGTGATCGGTAGATATAGTTTTGGTATATAGCGTACCACTATTCTTTCATTTTGTTATTACCTATCTTATTCTTTCAATTACATTTTCATGATTGGCAATACAAATTCCATTTGTAGTACCATAATCCTTTGATTTATGCCTTCTTTATGCTGAATACCCATATCACCTTAGGTACTTATATTTTTTATTCTATATCCTTTGCCCTAGTCACTACGACTTAAGTCCCACATGCCTACATACTCGTGCCTTATTTTGAAAATCCACTCATGTGAAATTACCTTTGGACTTGTCAGAATTTCCTTTTATCTTGGCCTACAAACTCCACTTTTTGTGCTTATTTCGACCTTGAACTCTTTGACATCACTATCGTGGGATGATCGGAACTCTCTATACCACTTCATCCCAATTATACCTAATCAAAATTTTCCTATCTTGATGAAGACCTGACCTATATAGGAGTAGTGCTGAATTGGTAATGATTTTTCTTATAGAATCATTGATCAATAGCACCGTGATAGCACTTAGGTTCGCTTAGAAAGCCTTTACTTACTGACCACAATACCTAAATTCTTGGATTCTTCCTTAGAAAATATATTGTCCTAGAATTTTATTAGTAGGGTCATGACCTTCACTTTTGTCACGACTGCTCCCACATTTGGGATACGAGTGTGTGGCCAAGTCCAGACTACTCTGCAGCATCGACGATAATACGCTGTCTATGATAACAATGGTCCACAACAAGAACAACACACACATATCATCCATAACTAAACCATCAATACTCACCAAAAGTTATATCCAATAGTCTCAATAAATAAACTAAAGATAGTCGTCAAATAATCTACTACAACTCAGATAGTCTTGGGAACAAATCTGGTAACAATAATAGAATAAACTAAAATCCATGTCTATAACCACTAACTAATGTGAAAGCATAAGAAACATAGTTATCCAACATTTGCGTCTGTGTCGGAATCTGGTACGTCGGTAACGTCAGTGTCTCCAACATACTCATCGTATATTTCGGGATAAATAACGTCGTCTAAAGCTAAAAAATAGTTATCCAGTCAGGATTGGAGCAAGATCACCATAACACTATATTACAAAATATAGCATACATGCATGAAAAAATAATAGTAAGGAATATAAATTATAGGCATGACATGTTATGATAAGTAGAGTACTACTATGACATGATAACAGTATAAAATAGACTCGACGGAAGACAAATAATAAACAATATAGAAACAATGATCAAGTCATGTCAACTGTCTGTTTTAGAATACTAACTTTCTGTATGTAAATGGTTTGGGATGTACGTCAGTCATACGTGTGGTGCATGACAGATATTATGCAATCAATGTATAGGAAGCCTGTATTCAATTCGTTGACCACATGCTTACTTGTTGTATTCTCCTGCCATACTCACTCAAGATACATGTTCATTATGATAAAACATTAGTAATACGATAAGTATTAAACATGATAAACAAGAAGTAAGACATGAACATATACATATACCCTAATGATTCTAACTCTCGTGCACAAGTAGTTATCAAGAACAACAATAACATGAATTATAAAGAAGTAACAGTAAATAGACGATATGAAGATACATGCAGTACAAAATAAAGGCAATTTAGGTCATAGTGATGCTTCCCTACTCCGACAGATGATGAAGTCACAAATTCAAGACCGCGTATGTCCAATCTACCCCGTTACATAATTTAAAGCAAGTTAGAATCTAAAAATCCTACTTTAAAAATCCTATAAAATTGCTAATGGTTTAACCTAATTATTTCTATTTAGTTCTAAAATAAAACATCTAAAAACCTAATTTAATCTAGTATAATTCTGAAATAAAAATTTAATACTAATTTTAGCTAAGGAAAGTCACAGTTTCTAATTCAGGATCCATGGAACACAAATCAAGGCATATAATTGACTTAGTAGTTAAATGATACGAACTTAATGACTTAAGTGTGCAACCAAGTAGATTTCAATGCCACGAGTGCACTAGAAATGACACTGTCACAAAATGATAACATGGTCAAAAGTTATCGCCATTATGCCTAACCATAACTAAATCGGTGAATCACCAACCAACTATGAGTTCTACTAATTAAATAAAGTACTAAAATACTTTATTAATTTCCAAAAAAATTATATGTTGTAGATCTATGTGTTACCTTTCCAACATCAAACGATTCGCGAAACGAAGTTTCGGATATCCCAAAATATCAAAAATAGAACGATGCGTTGATTTTCGGACAACTGACACTTGTACAATTTTTTAAAAATTCATACTCATAATTACAGAAAATAATATATATTCGGAAAGCTAACCTCGATAAAAATAAGGTTTTATTGAATCATAATATATATATAGAGAGAGAGAGAAAGGGAGAGGAGAGAGGTGATGAGTCACGGCTGAGTCAGTGGACAGCTGGCACGTGTCAACATATGGATAGCCACGCCCAGATCTGACGGCCGAGAATAGACCCGACTCGGCTCGGTCCTTTAATAGGAAACCGCTGAGTCAGCGGTTGCCTAGACTGACAGGTGGGCCCCGTAGTGCGGGACTGAGCGGCTGACAGGCGGGCCAGGGGTGGCTGACTCGGTATGCTGACTGTGTAATTAATTATTTAGTTACAAAAATTTATTCAAAATTTATTTTAACTCCAAATAAATTCAAATAAATTAAAAACCCAAAAAATTCTAGAAAATATTTCTTGCTGTCTAGATCCTAACTAAAAATGTTTGTTCTCAAACTATCTCCATATGACCCCATAGTAAATCCCAGAAGCCTATGGAAAATAATTTTTTATCTGAAAATCCCCAAACATTTCCAAAAAAATATAAAATAATAAAATAAAATATCTGAGGCTATCTAGAGACCTTTGTGACCATATTTTGCCTAATATTATCATACTTCACCTATAGGTCTAGGTACAAACCCTTGTGATTCCAAAGTCAAAATCTTGATTTAATGATTCTAACGACCACTAATAATAATAATAATAATAATAATAATAATAATAATAATAATAATAATAATAATAATAATAATAATAATAATAATAATAATAATAATTCTCTAAAATTAAAAATAAATTTTTAGGAAAAAAAATGCTACAAACTACCCCACTTAAAAGGTTTTTGTCCTAAAAAATCAACATTCATAAATAGCATAATATAATATATAACCCTACAAGCAATCTAACAATAACTCTTAGGCTAGATCGTGGAGAGATAAAGGATTAAGAAATCCAAGGTAACTAAATAAATAAGCATACCACCAATTAGCTAAGCATGCACCCTATTTATCAACTATAACTATAGAAGGTTCTACAAATTTATGTGGGACTCTTAGGTTCTGGGGTGACATATGGGTCAACTACCCTCTTACCTTTAGGGGGCGTTTGGTACGCGGTATTTTTCTTCTATTGCCGGGAAAATTTAAGATGGGAATCTATTACCACGTTTGTTTGGCTTATAAAAAATTTATTTTCGGGAATTATAAATACCTGGGTAAATAGTTTACCCACAAAACATGGGAATTCTATCCCTTGAGAATAGGTAGGTATTCTTTTTTTGCCCGGGCAAAAAAAAAAATTGTCTAATTTTTTTTTCTTCTTTTTTGATCAAATTTGTTTAGTTTTGAACATTTTTTCTTTTTTTGCCGTTTTTATCGCTTTTTTGTCGTTTTTTATCATTTTTACCAATTTTTTGTCGTTTTAAAGCAATTTTTTGTCATTTTTACCCTTATTTGTCTTTTTTTGGTACTTTTTGATTTTTTTGTCGTTTTTACCCAATTTTTGTCCTTTTGTCGCTTTTTGTCAATTTTTGTCGTTTTAAGCGATTTTTTTTGTCGTTTTTTAGCTTTTTGTTGTTTTTACCGATTTTTAGTCGCTTTTGTCACTTTTTGGTCATTTTTACTAATTTTATGTCATTTTCTGTAATTTTTGTCGCTTTTACCAATTTTATGTCGATTTTGTCGCTTTTCGGTTATTTTTTGTCACTTTTTGGTTATTTTTTGTCGTTTTAACCGATTTTTTGTCCTTTTTGTCGTTTTTATCAATTATTTTTCGTTTTTGTCAGTTTTTGATTATTTTTTGTTGTTTTAACCGATTTTTTTGTTGTTTTTAACCGATTTTTTTGTCGTTTTAACCGATTTTTTGTTATTTTTTGTCGTTTTTGCCGCATTTTGGTTTTTTTTTGTCGTTTTTTTCGTATTTTGGTTATTTTTGTCGTTTTACCCTTTTTTTTTATTTTTGTCGTTTATACAATTTTTGTCGTTTTTTATCATTTTTGTCGTTTTAACCAATTTTTTGTCGTTTTTCATCGTTTTTGTCGCTTTTTGTTATTTTGTCGTTTTTACCATTTTTTTCGTTTTTACCGATTTTTTGTCGTTTTACCCCCATTTTTATATTTGTTCATTTTTCTTCGTTATTATTATTTTTTATTTTTCCCGGGAATATTTATACTGTCACCAAACATGGAAATGTAATTTTCCATGGAATTTAATTTCTTGGAATTTGATTCCCGAGAATATAGAATTCTCGGCTATATAGTATTCTGTATACCAAACGCCCCCTTAAGGATCGTACTATGCCTTGTATCAACCATTGCGAGTAGAAAGGGACAAAAATGATATGGTTAGAACGGTAAATGCAATCATATCGATGAATTTACTGACGAAATTAAACAAGATGCAATGAGAGATAACATAAATAACATAGAGTCACAGGGTTGAATTCCTATTTGTGGATGATATAACCTCCTAACTTCCAACTTTGTTCGTAAGCTTGCAGTTGTATGACTAACTTAAGTACTACCACGAGTTTGCACAATTTTTGCAACTAAGCATGAAACTAATTAGCTAAGCATGCACCCTATTTATCAACTATAACTATGGAAGTTTCTTCAAACTCAACATCCTTTGATGTTGGACTCTTAGGTTCTGGGGTGACATATGGGTCAACTACCCTCTTATCCTTACGGATCGCATTATGCCTTGTATCAACCATTGAGAACAGAAAGGCACAAAAATGATATTGTTATAATGGTAGATGCAATCATATGGAAAAATTATAGACGGAATCAAGCAGGATGCAATGAGAGACAACATAGATAAGACAGAATCTCAGGGTTATAATTCATATTTGTTGATGATATAACCTCCTAAATTCAACTTTGTTTGGAGGCTTGCAGTAGTATGGCTAACTTAGGTACTACCATAAGTTCGCACAATTTTTGCGAAAGCTGGCCTGCATAGGCCACCATAAAAACTTCTCACAACCTGCTCCCACTTTTTGGATACGAGTACGTGTTCATATCCAGGCTGTGGCACAGCGTCGATGGCAATACGTTGTCTATGATAACAATGGTCCACAATAAGAACAACACACACATATCATCCACAGCTAATCCATCAACACTCACCAAAAATAATATCTAATCGTCACAATAAATAAACTAAAGATAATCGTCAAATAATCTACTATAACTCAGATACTCTTGGGGAAAACCCGGTAGCTGTAAATAGAATAAACTACGATCCATGTCTATAACCACTAACTAATGTGAAAGCATAAGAAAATAAATATGCTAATTCGCATCAGTGCCGAAATCTGATACTTCAGTAACGTCACTGTCTTCAACATACTCACCGTCGACCTCGGGAGAGATCACGTCGTCTAAAGCTGAATAATAGTTATCCAGTCATGATAAGAGCAAGATCACTATAACACTATATTAAACAATATAGTATACATACATGCAGAAACAATAATAAAGAAGATAAACTATAGACATGACATGGTATGATAAGAAGAGTACTACTATGATATTGTAGCAGGATGAAATATACTTGATGGAATACAAATAATAAGCAATATCAAAACACTGATCAAGTCGCATGTACTGTGTGTTTTAGAATACTTTCTGCTTGTAGATAGTTTGGGATATACGTCAGTCATATGCATAGTGCATGACTGATATTATGCAATCAATATATAGGGAGTCTGCATTCATTTTGTTGACCACAAGCTTACTTGTTGTATTCCTCCGCCCGACCACTCATGTTTATTACGATAAAATATTAGCAATACGATAAACAATAAACATGATAAACAACAAGTAAGATATAAACATGTATATATACCCTAACGATTCTAACTCTCGTGCACAAGTAGTAATCAAGAACAATGACAACATGAGTTATAAATAAGTAACAATAAAAAGATGATATGAAGAAACACGCAGTACAAGATAAAGGCAACATAGGTCATAGTGGTACTTGTCTGCTCTGATAGATGATGAAGTCAAAAACTCAAGATGTCGTATGTTTGATATACCCCGTCACATAATGTCACGACCCGCACCCACTTTTCGGATACAAGACGTGTCCAAGCCAGCCTACGCCACAGAGTCGGCGGTAGAACGCTGTCAAGCCCGCAAGAAAATAAATGCTCAAAAATAAACATTTGTTGGTCATTCATATTTCTACATTTATTACAACATTTATAATTAAAGAAAAATACAAGATTTTACAGTAAATGAAATTGATACATCTGCTATCTATTTCTAGGTTGTCTTCAGCATACCCACGTCTTCCCCAGTGCTAAGAGTGATCGTGGCTAAACCTAAAAAATATTGGTTTCCAGTCAGGAATGGAACAAGTACACAAACCGACGACAATACAAAATACTATAGAATTAATAAGACATAAAAATAACATATGGATTATGAAAGCTAGTAAGAAAACTAATGACATAGCACGATAGAGAAGTAAACAAGGAAAAACTAATAAAAGACATCTATCTAGGTGGCGTAAAATATCTGTTTCGACATGTGAACAGCAAGGAGGTAAATTCGACACCTGCACATGTCGTGTACAGGTGCTATTGTTCACGAATAGACATCATGGGATAGTTCTGGGTAGTCCACATGTCTACTAAGATATTTCCCCTCCTGACTACTCCGTGTGACGAGCGTGTCAACAAGCAACAAGATATATGTATAGACATGAAATAAAAAGACTACTATGAATCGAAAAGCAATCAGAAAGTGCACTTGCCTGAGGTCCTTAGCTGGGGAAACCAATAATACCATACCACTCAATGAGCCACAATCAGTCAACACATGTAGAAGTCTCCGGATGCTGAAATAAAAAGTACCAACGTTCTCAGAATAGTCAAATTAGCTAGGATTGCCTGTCCTTAAGTCCAATTCTGGGCACAGAGGCAAAACGGTAATTTCGGACAAAAATGATGTCCGCCGTTGGATCCGCTTTGTACCGAAAAGCGTGCCAGAGACAATGGTCTCTAAAGTCGCCAAACTATATGTCTACGGATCCAGTTTTCCGATACGAACCCAACCGTATGTCCAATATTGGATTCCGACGGGCCGTGCACAAAATCTCCCGTTAAGTGGGACCGTGGGGCCCGCAAAACGACGTACGATTCAACTGTCTCAGAATTGGACCAAACTTGGCATACAGGACCAGAAAAATGATACGGTCCTGTTGGTGCAAGTTTTGTCTTGATCCGATGAGAGTGCACAAAGTAATTAAAAAATTTGTAAAGTGCACGATACGGTGAATTTTCGACGGATACGCATCAAATTCGTCGCGCACACGCGACCAATTTGAATTCCGCCAAAGCCCATATGACCACGAAGCTGTTACGCAGCTTTCGATGCCTTCGGTTCGCGACTACGTTGCCCGGAATGGCGGAACGCACGTCGTGTAGATGGTTTTTGATATTTTGAAAATAAATTTTTCGTCAACTTCATCCTAATTTTAAACAGAAAATAAATCACAAAAATTAAATCTAAAAATAGGGTTTTCATCTTGGTTAGGTTGTCTCGAAGTCTGTTCAGGTGGTTTTCCAAAATTTGCGATGTTCTGGTCGAAAATCGACCGCGAACTTTGGATTTTGGGACAGATTCTAAATCCAGAAATCGAGATTTTTCTCGGTTTTGGGACTCGGTTTTCATCGTACATGAATCAAAATATATTAAACTAGTTGAAGGGATTGATAGACGTATAGGTTGTGTTCATACCTATTCAAGTAGTTCGTGAAGAGATCGATCGTCGAGGAAGAAAGCTCGTCGAGAAGTTCGTTCCCCCACCCGCTATTGCTGCTGTGCTCCTCTGTACAGTTCGCGTGCTGTTCAGCCGCGCCTGGCCGGCGGGCAGCGCACAGCGGTGGCGCCGGCGGCGGGAGGCTCGCCGTCGCCGTCCAGGTCGAGGTCGCTTTGTATATGGGTCGGCGTGCATCAGAACCTAGGGTTTCGATTTCCCTCTCGGGTTCCCCTCATATACGTTCTGTTTATAGCAGCTGATGGGGTGTCGGGCCGGGCTCCCTGCTGGTTTGGGTAGGTTTGAGTTTGCTAGGATAGGAAGTTGTTTGGGTTGAGCTGTGCAGGCTCGTTGGGGGATTAGTTAGTTTAGCTGGGCTCGGTTTTCTTATGCTTATTTGTTTTTGCTTTGTTAATTTCTAACGTGGGCCTGTGGGCTAGGCTGGAGGGATTGGTCATTTGGCTGAATCCGAGATGTAGCCTGTTAGAGTTCAAAGGGAACTCGGCTGCTTGTTTTCACAGGAGGGAAATTGGTTGGGCTTGGGAGGAAGGGCCCAGGCCTGGGGCCTATTGTTTGGCCGGGCTGGGATTTGCTGTTGTTCCTTTCTTCATAAATATATGGATATCCTATATATATCCATGTACATACATTTATACATTAATTTATTTATTGTACATATATTCTATATATAAATATCTATGTACATACATACATACATATATATACACATTTACATATATGTATATATCCATACATACACATCTATATACATATATATTTATATATATATACACATTTATATCTATTTATGTATACACACATATATATTATACATTTATATATACATACACCTATTAATATATATATTATTTATATACATGCATAAATATATCTATATTTACACACAAATACATATATATATATTTATATATAATACTATATACAGACACATATACGCATATATATATATATTTACATATATAAATTAAATTTACCATAAATCAATTCAATAATAATAATAATAATAATAGTACTAATAATAATGATTATTTAATCACAAAATCACTTTAATAATGATAAAATAATAAAAACTTAATAATACTAAAAATGATTCAATGGTAGCTTTTGGTGAACGTAACCTTCGCACTCCTCATTTGGCTCCATAAAATCATACAATACTGTCAAATACCTAAATAATATTAATACTAATATTGTATAATACTTAATAATTAGGAATACAATATCAAACTGTAAAATAATCTAAAGAATATTTGCACACATAAAATGTGCCTACACGGTCGTCCTTGGTCTCACTATATGCCCACATAGGTTTGGAATTGGTTCGGGTCCGGTTCGGGCTGATTGGGTACAACCGGGTCATCTAAAAATCAATATATTAAATAATAACTAATTAAACGTTTTAAATGTGTCCTTTCACAACTTGGTCTGGTTTTCCTATTTCAGGTATCACTATGGCTAGACCTCCCCTGGCATGGCTAGACACTAGTCAAGGCACGCCACTGAGCTATCCGTGCCATGATTCCTAATCACATTGTACTCCAAATTTAATCGTGATTAAAAATCATCTACCGTAATAATTAACTAAATAATTACTTACAAAAATTCTAAAATTACCACTTAAATCAAATAAATAAATAAAAAATATTTCAAAATTTCGGGGAGGGGAGCTACAAATCTATCCACCTTAAAAATAATTTCGTCATCGAAATTCTAGCTCGTAAACATGCTAAAATTTCAAACATAAATAAATAATAAAATAAAATAAATAAATAAATCCACTATTACTACAATATCCTCGAATTTTAATTTCTCAGAAATATTTATATCTTCCTCCTTGCCATTTCGTAACTACGAATCATCAAGGACTTCTACCCACCTTTGGTCACATTACTCCTCAAACTAAAATCTCATAATCTTCTAACTAGTTGCTAATAATCCTACCAACAAATATCTATGCATCTGGTTTCTAAAATCCTCTCGTATCAATCAAGCAATCCAAAAACTTTAACAAGCAAATTTATATAAGTAGCTAAGAATATTGGTAAACTCTAGTAAGCATGACTATTCGTCGCTCCGAAATAGGGAGGACAGGGAGATAAGGCAGAATAATCGGGAGCACTGTGAAATTTCAAGAGCAGTGGAGGGTATCCAATGTTACAGATAGAAAGGAAGTTTATAAACCATTGACTTATTTGCTAGATTAGGCTACTCTAGTCTAGTCACCATTGCTAAATCGAAGAACTCTTCGTTACTTAGAGTGGCCTGCAATCCATAGACTATGGAAAACCTCTTCTCGAAATTAATCTAAACAAGGTTTCTAAATAGGACTGAATTTGAGAAATCAAGATTGTGGTCTTAATGGGTTCCTGGATTGAACATCAATTGTTGGCTGGATGAATCTTAGATCTCAATCTATATGGACTGAACAAGATCCCCAGATAATACTATGTCTACTAGGTTATGGTAACCCAGAATAGGCTCTAACTCAATTGGTTGAGCTAGTTGCCAGTCAGGTTGGTTAGCGAGGTCCCTAAAGCTCAAAGTGCGCCTTTAGTGACTTTTGTGTTTAAGTAGCACATGAGGTCTCAATTGGGTGGCACACTAATGGCATGCGCGTAGTGGGCTTCGTGTAGGTCACAACCATATATTATGTCGAATGAATTGAGTCAGGGTTGAGGCTCTAGTGGAAGTCGGAAAATATACCGGTATTATGGTAAGGGTTATAGCTAGTCCTTTTTACCTGAAAGTCATACCATAAAATAGAGTACAAGGGAGCGTGTTTGAGTGGGACATGATATACCTAGATGAAGGTGGACTTGTCTAGAGTTTGCATGTAAAATCTGTTGGAAGGTAACAGTTGGTCTCGTGCTCCGAATATTAATGACACGGCCGGGGACACAAAGTGATCTAAATGGAAAGTGGGAGTCCTCGGGCACTAGTCATCATCCTAATGGAAGTTAGTCTAATCACTCGGTAATCCTGGTATATCCTAAAATTAGAAGGCCTACAGTCTACCCACCTTAGAAACTAAGACATCGTTTTAGGTATAATGAGGTTAGAGGGTTCCCAAAATTCGGATACTGTACCTCGACTCTTGTTAATAGAGAATAAGGCACGACGTAACGGAATATGGTAGTTGTAAGTCAAATCAATGGTCCTTCCTCAATAAATGAGAAACGAGGGTGTACAATAACACATGGTCGATAAAATAGAGGAACATACACATCCATAGTGTACAAGAGTTATCGACGGGGTAACCAGCTCTAAGTTACGTTATATGAAAATATTTCTAACAACTGAGTCGTAAATTTCTATTGGGATCAAATCTGCCGGACGATTGTCACAAGGATTCTAGTTGAAGCAAGCTTCAAACAATTGATTAGAGGCTCACAACATTTGGTCTCTGGAGATTAGGTAGTCTCCTAGGTTGGCATTTGGTCAAGGGGAAAGATCCTAGTCATTTTCGGACTCCAATGATAGTAGGTTTAGGGTCACAGAGGGGACGAGTAACTTAAGGCAAGGTTCTAGTCACCTGGCTGGCTGAGGGTAGTTACCCTTGTGTATACAACTAACATAGCCATGGGGGCATACTCCGTATCTACCTATCAATTACGAGCTTTCGTCTTTCCAATCGGTGAAAGACAAAATAATGAAGAGCTCAAGAGAGATGTCACTGAATACAATTATGTGATTCAAAGGCGAATGTATAATTCAAGAGGAATTGTCAAAGCAGTCGCGGATGAAATCCTAGAGACATCTACATCTCAATCCACGTAGGATAGTAAAATAAAAAGCGAACCAAATGCATCATGGTTGATAAGACCGTAATACAATGATTCTGACTAGACAATATGTTAGCGGGCGTCCCCAATAAACATGTCTTGAATCAAGCTCGATAAAAGAGTAAGCTTGTAAAACTAGGCTGTAATAGCAGCGTTGGTCAAGATAGTCAAAATATGAATAGGCGAGATTTTTGGAAAGGAGGCACAATAGTTCGAGTTTTGAGAAAGTCAAATCCTTACCTGGTGTTCTTGCTTGTACAGTCTTCCTACAATCTTACTATCCCTAAAGTCTTGGTCGACTATAATATAGTTTTAGCAATGTTCTATAACCTATGATCCTCAAAATGGTTTTATTTCTATGGGTTGTGCCTCGCTAGTGCGCTGCTGGCTGCAGTAAACCCACATTCTCCACTCTCAAATAATTGATGACAGTGCGCTGCTGTCTAACTATTATTAGTTAACTAATACTCCTTTAATTATATCCGTAAAAATTCATGAGCTTCTAGAGATCCAAACAATTTGTCTAAGGATAAAACGTAGGTATTTCTCCTATCAGTCACAACACTTAAATTTAAAGATTTAACATGGAGGAAATAACTAAATACGAAAGAAACACAAACATTCTAGTATCTATTTCATATGCATTTCACTGGTTGAGGGAAATCTCGAATCAATCTACCTTGAGATTCATACAGGAATAACAGAATCAAAAATTATAAACTAAATTCTTACATCAAAAGAGAATTTCAAATAGACAATTCTAACTCATGATATGGAAATTATATCTAAAAGAAAATTGAATTGTTTGTCAAAATTAACGCCTTAATTCCAGGCAAGCCTAACATACCAAGCGAATAGTATACTCGCATTGGATCACATTGTCATATCAAAAGTAATAGTGTACCTATAGGTATCTAGCAAGTTATCTAAATTGCATGGCCTATCTAATAACCTTAACTACCCAACGGTCAGTTTAAACAAGGGACTCCTAGTCCTAGTTATTCTTTTAAATCATTTTAATCCTAATTGTGAATGAGCATTTCCTGGGCGCAGGCTCGCAATAGTACGACTAACGTACCATCACGATTTCGTAATATTTTGCGAAAACTGACTTGCATGGGCCACCACAAAAACTTGTCACGACCCGCACCCGCTTTTCGGATAGGAAACGTGTCCAAGCCAGCCTACGCCGCAGAGTCGGCGGTACAACGCTGTCAAGCCCGCAAGAAAATAAATGCTCAAAAATAAATATTTGTTGCTCATTCACATTTCTACATTTATTACAATATTTATAATTAAAGAAAAATACAAGATTTTATAGTAAATGAAATTGATACATCTGCTATCTATTTCTAGGTTGTCTTCAGCATACCCACGTCTTCCCCAGTGCTAAGAGTGATCGCGGCTAAACCTCAAAAATGTTGGTTTCCAGTCAGGAATGGAACAAGTACACAAACCGACGGCAATACAAAACACTATAGAATTAACAAGACATGAAAATAGCATATGGAATATGAAAGCTAGTAAGAAAACCAATGACATAGCACGATAGAGAAGTAAACAAGGAAAAACTAATAAAAGACATCTATCTAGGTGGTGTGAAATATCTGTTTCGACATGTGAACGGCTAGGGGTAAATCCGCACCTGTACGTGTCGTGTACAGGTGCTATTGTTCACGAATAGACATCATGGGATAGTTCTGGGTAGTCCACATGTCTACTAAGATATTTCCCCTCCCGACTGCTCCGTGTGACCAGCGTGTCAACAAGCAACAAGATATATGTATAGACATAAAATGAAAAGACTACTACGAATCGGAAAGCAATCAGAAAGTGCACTTGTCTGAGGTCCTTAGCTGGGGAAACCAATAATACCATACCACTCAATGAGCCACAATCAGTCAACACATGTAGAAGTCTCCGAATGCTGAAATAAATAGTACCAACATTCTCAGAATAGTCAAATTAGCTAGGATTGCCTGTCCTTAAGTCCAATTCTGGACACAGGGGTAAAACGGTAATTTCGGACAAAAACGATGTCCGCCGTTGGACCCGCTTTGCACCGAAAAGCATGCCAGAGTCAATGGTCTCTAAAGTCGCCAAACTATATGTCTACAGATCTAGTTTTCCGATACGAACCCAACCGTATGTCCAAAGTTGGATTCCGGCAGGCCGTGCACAAAATCGCCCGTTGAGTGGGACCGTGGGGCCCGCAAAATGACGTACGATTCAACTATCTCAGAATTGGACCAAACTTGGCATACAGGACCAAAAAAATGATCTGGTCCTATTGGCACAAGTTTCGT
Organism: Iris pallida; assembly: GCA_029216955.1. NCBI lineage: Eukaryota > Viridiplantae > Streptophyta > Magnoliopsida > Asparagales > Iridaceae > Iris > Iris pallida. The sequence goes on along the minus strand of JANAVB010028000.1, from coordinate 12,768,349 downwards.
CTCTATCTGATGAGCGTGTACAAAGTAATTAGAAAATTTGCAAAGTGCACGATACGGTGAATTTCAACGGATACGCATCAAATTCGTCGCGCATACGCGACCAATTTGAATTCTGCCAAAGCCCACACAACCACGAAGCTGTTACGCAGCTTTCGATGCCTTCGGTTCGCGACCATGTTTCCCGGAATGGCGGAACGCACGTCGTGTGGATGGTTTTCGATATTTTAAAAATAGATTTTTTATCAACTTCATCCTAGTTTTAAACAGAAAATAAATCACAAGAATTAAATCTAAAAACAGGGTTTTCATCTTGGTTAGGTTGTCTAGAAGTCTGTTCAGGCGGTTTTCCAAAATTCGCGATGTTCTGGTCGCAAATCGACCGCGAACTTCGAGTTTTGGGACAGATTCTAAATCCAGAAATCGAGATTTTTCTCGATTTTGGGACTCGGTTTTCGTCGTACATGAATCAAAATAAATTAAACTAGTTGAAGGGATTGATAGACGTATAGGTTGTGTTGATACCTATTCGAGTGGTACGTGAAAAGATCGGTCGTCGAGGGAGAAAACTCGCCGAGAAGTTCGTTCCCCCACCCGCTATTGCTGCTGTGCTCCTCTGTACAGTTCGCGTGCTGTTCAGCCGCGCCTAGCCGGCGGGCGGTACACGGCGGTGGCGCCGGCGGTGGGAGGCGCGCCGTCGCCGTCCAGGTCGGGGTCGCTTGGTACATGGGTCGGCGTGCGTCAGAACCTAGGGTTTCGATTTCCCTCATATACGTTCTGTTTTTAGCAGCTGATGGGGTGTCGGGCCGGGCTCCCTGCTGGTTCGGGTAGGTTTGAGTTTGCTAGGATGGGAAGTTGTTTGGGTTGAGCTGTACAGGCTGGTTGGGGGATTAGTTAGTTCAGCTGGGCTCGGTTTTCTTTTGCTTATTTGTTTTTGCTTTGTTAATTTCTAACGTGGGCCTGTGGGCTAGGCTGGGGGGATTGGTCATTTGGCTGAAACCGAGAGGTAGCCTGTTAGAGTTCAAAGGGAACTCGGTTGCTTGTCTTCACAGGAGGGAAATTGGTTGGGCTTGGGGGGAAGGGCCCAGGCCTGGGGCCTATTGTTTGGCCGGGCTGGGATTTGCTGTTGTTCCTTTCTTCATAAATATATATATATATCCTATATATATCCATGTACATACATTTATATATTAATTTATTTATTGCATATATATTCTATATATAAATATCTATGTACATACATACATACGTATATATACACATTTACATATATGTATATATCCATACATACACATCTATATACATATATATTTATATATACATACACGTATACACGTATATGATATATATATATATATACACACACATTTATATCTATTTATGTATACACACATATATATTATACATTTATATATACATACGCCTATTAATATATATATTATTTTATATATATATGCATAAATATATCTATATTTACACACAAATACATATATATTGTCACGCCCCAGTACCGAAATACGGAGACGGACTAGGCCAACTACTCCATATGAGGTACGTAACGTCAGACAGCGATCGTGGCTGTCGAGAGACTAGGGGGTACATGCTACAATCAAGTCTCCTATGGTCCCACAGAGTTCTATGTCTCAATCAATCAAGTCACATCAACAATGAAATGAACATTAAAGATAAAGCAGTAAGGCGTCCCTGACGCTTCATCAAAATGATCATGAGAGACTAGCTTTATAATTTAGCTATCTCAGAGAGTCAGGAGTACAAAATTATACACAGCTGCAGTCTGTTTAATTACAATTATGTACTGACACAAAATATCAAGTAATCCGGCTAACAGGTGCCGGTGGCTAAATGCCGCAAAAGTATAAGCAGGAGTGGTGAAGAAGAAACCCACTCGAGTTCCCGAACTACCATGCTCCTAGTATGCACTATAGATGTCAGGAAGGAAGATCGTGTCCTCCGGCTCTGCTACGAAATCTGGCCAAACAAAACCAGCGGGGTAAGCCCCGAATAGCAAGTACCGCCAAAGGGGCACATGTGTTAAGATTAAAAACCCAGATAATAGAATGATTGATAATATTAATACTTATGCAACTATTATAGGGTAGCGCAACATCCTCGAACCCATATGGCACCCTTACAACCAAACAAGGACAAAAGGTGCCGCATGGAGTCGGGACGTGTCGTACTCTATAACTTTCACATAAGTTAAAAAGGTATAAACAATAAAATCTTCTGATCGTGACTTCGGTCGATAGCCTATCGCAGCACAATAACCAACCCAACAATCAAACAAGAACATGGGTTGGATCATGTACCATGATAGACCATGTTCCTTAGTCATTCACAGAAGTAGCACTTCACAACCAGAATAAATCTTCCGTTCATAACTTCGGTCCACAGCCTATCATAGTATAATAACCAACCCAACAATCAAACAAGAACATGGGTTGGATCACGTACCATGACAGTCCGCTTTCCTCAGTTATTCGCGGAAGGTAATAGGATACAAGCAAGTCGTTTTCACGGCCAATCAAGTCTACGCGTTTCTAGTGGAACGAGGTTATCCTTGCGTCATGTTTTTAGAAAATCCTCAGATTGTATCTTTCCAGCAAGGCTAGCCAACCCAGGGGTTCGCGTAGACATGTATGATTGAGCAAAGGTCCCTCGTAAAGCCACCTTGCTAAAGCATATAATATATAGCAGGAATTAATCGGATACAGTCATCCACTCGTTGCAGATGACACAGTATCCGAGGAGACCAGCCGGCGCGTCAAGATAATATCTCAAGGCGGCTAGTGTAACACGATCTCGGGATTTTGCCCTCCCCATGCATCTAGTATGTTTAGTTGCCTAATTTAACCCTAGGCGAAATCTTGGACTCACATGCTGTGGCCTGCATGATTATGCCCCTAAAGTCGTACTTTAGTACGAGTACCCCAAAGAGGATCCATGTCAATTAGTATGTCAACATGTGCTACCCTCCTTAGTGTAATGCATCATTACAAATACGCCACGTGGAGTGACGAGTCATTTGTCGAGCATGAACAAGAACTGGGACATTCAGGTACAGGTATCGGGTAGGAACACTTTGTTCTCCGGGGTCACATTAGTGCTCATATCATGCTTGGGACAAAAGGCGTAAGGATATAAAATGGACATATAATATCTAATGAAATATCAAAGCGTACGCAAAAAAACACGCACGCTCAAGGGGTGAAAACTCACGCAGGCTCACTCAAGGCAGCGTGCGTGAAAAGTCACGCAGGCTCAAGGGAGAGCTGCGTGAAAAGTCATGCAGGCTCAAGGGGAGAGCTGCGTGAAAAGTCATACAGACTCGAGGAGAGAGCTGCGTGAAAAGTCACGCAGGCTCAAGGGGAGAGCTGCGTGAAAAGTCACGCAGGCTCAAGAGGAGAGCTGCGTGAAAAGTCACGCAGGCTCAAGGGGAGAGCTGCGTGAAAAGTCACGCAGGCTCAAGGGGAGAGCTGCGTGAAAAGTCACGCAGGCTCAAGGGGAGAGCTGCGTAAAAAGTCACGCAGGCTCAAGAGGAGAGCTGCGTGAAAAGTTACGCAGGCTCGAGGGGAGAGCTGCGTGAAAAGTCACGCAGGCTCAAGGGGAGAGCTGCGTGAAAAGTCACGCAGACTCAAGGAGAGAGCTGCGTGAAAAGTCACGCAGACTCAAGGAGAGACACGCTTCCAACAGAAAGCGTGCTCAAACAGGAGCACACTGCTCAATGTCTTCTCCAAACAGCAAGAACACCATGGATGAACCCAAAGCTTCAAAATATCACAACTTGGCCATCCGAACTCCAAATCCAGATTTTCAAAGTTCCAACTTGGGTGAAACTGAATGCTCTTCCACATGGAAGCATCAAAAACCCATAAAATCCAACTAAAGTAGATCGAACCATGCAAAAATCCGAAAATGATTAAAACTTAGATATACAAAAAATTAAAGCTTCAAAATGGAAATTTCTAAGTTCTAAACTAGTATAGATTGAGGAGAAGAACATGTTTTGGCAAATAGTTTTGTAAGAAATCATTGACAAAATTATGGATCCATCTCTTGAGCAAGTTGGTACTTGCCTTGGTTGGTGGAGGAAATAAATGAGAGGAAGTAAATGAGAGGAGAGAGAAGGAGATGAGTTATTATATAGAATCTTGAACCCATGGGTTCATGATGAACCAAAGGGTTCATGATGAACCATTGGTGAATCAAAAATAGGTTACCCAAATGAGCCAAAACTGTAGGCCCAAATGCAAAAAATAAATTAGGAAATAATATTTTGTCGAATATTTTTGGAAAATGCATGAAGAAATACTGCATAATAAATATCGTATAAATTCAAGGTAAATATAACTTATCGGTTTACGTATTAAAATATGTATTCCAGGATCGGGGAGTGACATATATATTTATATATAATCCTATATACAGACACATATACGCATATATATATATATTTACATATATAAATTAAATGTACCATAAATCAATTCAATAATAATAATAATAATACTAATAATACTGATTATTTAATCACAAAATCACTTTAATAATGATAAAATAATAAAAACTTAATAATACTAAAAATGATTCAATGGTAGCGTTTGGTGAACGTAACCTACGCACTCCTTATTTGGCTCCATAAAATCATACAATATTGTTAAATACCTAAATAATATTAATACTAATATTGTATAATACTTAATAATTAGGAATACAATATCAAATTGTAAAATAATCTAAAGAATATTTGCACACATAAAATGTGCCTACACGGTCGTCCTTGGTCTCACTATATGCCCACATAGGTTTGGAATTGGTTCGGGTCCGGTTCGGGCTGATTGGGTACAACCGGGTCATCTAAAAATCAATATATTAAATAATAACTAATTAAAGGTTTTAAATGAGTCCTTTCACAACTTGGTCTAGTTTTCCTAGTTAGGGTATCACTATGGCTAGACCTCCCCTGGCATGGCTAGACACTAGTTAAGGCACGCCACTGAGCTATCCGTGCCATGATTCCTAGTCACTTTGTACTCCAAATTTAATCATGATTAAAAATCATCTACCGTAATAATTAACTAAATAATTATTTACAAAAATTCTAAAATTACCACTTAAATCAAATAAATAAATAAAAAATATTTCAAATTTTCGGGAAGGGGAGCTACACATAATTTAAAGAAAGTTAGAATATAAAAACCTAGAAAGTGGCTAATGGTTTAACCTAATTAATTCTATTTAATTCTGAAACAAATCATGTAGAAACCTAATTTAATAAGATATAATTTTGAAATAAAAAATTAAATACTAATTTTTGCAATGGAAAGTCATGATTTCCAATTTGAGATCTGTAGCACGCAACTCGAGGCATTGACTAAGTAGTCAAACAATACAAACTTAATGACTTGAGTGTGCAACCAAGTAGATTTCAACGCCATAAGTGCACTGGAATTGACAGTGCTACAAAATCACAATTCGGTCAAAAGTAACAGTGACTATATCAGTAAATCACCGACCAACTATGAGTTCTACTAATTAAATTAAATACTAAAATATTTCATTAATCTTTGAACAAATTATATATTGTATATATATGTGTTAGCTTTCCAAAACATCAAACGGTTAGCAAAAAGGAGTTCCGAATATCCCCAAATTTTAAAAATAGTGCAACACATTAATTTTTGGACAATTGGCACTCAAACAATTTTTCGAAAATTCATGATCATAATTACATAAAATAATATATATATATATATATATATATATATATATATATATATATATATATATATATTCTAGCCTCCTTTGTGGTTTGATCTTGGAAAACCTTCAACTTTGCGAGGCAGTCAACCCCGAAGTCCATTTCGAGTGTCGTTTTAACCGACTTTGTAATTTATTTTATGTAATTATGAACATAAATTTTTGAAGAATTGTTTGAGTGCCAATTGTCCAAAAATTAATGTGCTGCATTATTTTTAAGATTTGGGTATATATATATATATATATATATATATATATATATATATATATATAAAATATATATATATATATATATATATAGATCGGGATGGTTTCTACCCTCCGTTTCCAGCACTTTTACACCTCTAGCGGATGCCCGATCATCACCCACCTTGCATACGCTAACGATATCCTCATCTTCTCATCCGGTGACGCCAGTTCTGTGGAAGTGGTTCACAACACGTTACAGAGATACACCAGATGTTCCGGGCAGCGAGTCAACCCCAACGAGAGTGTTATCTATACCCACCACTCAACCAACAGAGACCATTCCTCGACCCTGACTAATATCACTTCCTTCTAAATCGCGTATCCATCATTCTCGTACCTTAGGTGCCCGCTGGTGTACGAAAGGTCCAACGGGGCTTTTACGAAGGGATGGTGGAAAAAATTAGAAAAAAATTGAGGGATAGCACAACATGATCTTATCGCCTGGCGAAAAGATGATACTGATTCAGCATGTCCTCTCGTCCATCCCCATTTACACCCTAGCCTCCTGCTCCCCCCGAAGAAGTGCTTAATTCCATTGAAAGCCTCTTTGTAAAGTTCATATGGGGACACTGTAATGGCAAATACAAGCATCATTGGGCCAGTTGGGACACCATATCCAGACCTACATCTGAGGGCGGTCTAGGATTCTACAGGCTGTCACACGTCATTGATGTTAGCTCTACGACGTTGTGGGGGAACCTCCGCACGAGCAGTACTCTCTGGGCTCGATTCTTGAAGGCCTGATATTTTAGACACACTCATATGTCTATCGTCAGCTTCAATAATAGTTCCTTAGCATCTTGGCGTCACATCATTAAGGGGCGGCTTCTTGTCGAGCCTGCGATCCGCCTTCATCTCGATACGGGTGACTCGTTCCAATTCCACGAACGTTGGTCTAGGGATGCCATCCTCCTGCAGCTTCCGATTGCACCTTCTACCAGTGAGATTTACGATCTGTGGGATAGCGAAGGAGACTAGAATTAGAAAAGGGCCCAGGAATGGATCGGAAAGGAGGCAACTGCAGCTTTGGCTAATTCTGGATTGAAGATTAAGACGGACCCGGATGCTCTGAGATGGTCACCTTCGGACAACGGATCCTTTTTGCTAGCTTCAGCTAGGAGACTGGTTTCTGGCATCGGAGAGCAATCCTCCATTATCGGACCTTTTTGGCAGTCTTGCACTCCTAAAAAATGGTATTTCCTAATTTATGGAGCACTGTGCAGAAAGCTCCCTACGGACGATGCTCTCACCACCATTGGCTTCAGTTTAGCTTTATCATGTCATTACTGCTCGGAGTGACAACCAAAAAATGTCGAACACATTCTGTACTCAGGAGATCTGGCAGTGTAGGTGTGGACCGCCCTCTCAAATCGGTGAAAACAATACCAGGCTGTTAGGGACTTCAACAATCTTCTAGTCAAATAGGGTAGCACCTCGCACGGCTACCAAATCATTGTAGCCGCCATCGTATGGGTTATTTGGAAGAACCACAATAAATTCAGATACGAGGGTCACCAATATACTCCTAATCAACTGATTAAGGAGGTTCTCAGATAGACACACAAAGTCAGCAGACTCTATAAGCACGTCAGGGAGGGTTTCTTCCTCTCCTTGGTCAATTGATGAGGTTTTAGAAGGTGTACAGGGGTTTTCCTCACTGTTCCTTTTATTCTGTCGTCCTTCATTTCGTGCTTACATGTAAAGGCTTCGGTTTCAATATATATATTTATTTATCTATTTTTGTGTGTGTGTGTGTGTGTGTATATATATGGTTCAATGTGCATTGCCCTAGAGCGTCGCGCCTATAGCTCCTAGTAGATCTCCATTCAGTTCGACTCCGGCTTGGCCTTTGGTCGGGCCGGCGTCCACATGGCCAAGTCCTCTGCAGCAGTGGTCGCTAGTAGGGTTGAGGATCCTCCTCGGTTCAAAGGAGCCCCAGCGATCTCCTTTTCAGAAGAAGAAGAACAACTCTGTCAGGTTCTCTTCGATATGCCCTTATTAGGAAGTTTTCTCATACCAAACCATTGATCGAGGTTATCCACAATGCTTTGTCAGGGTTTTAATTCCAGAGAACTATTAAGGCGGGGGTTATCGACCACAAATATATACTGATTTGACCATCTGTTGAAGAAGACTATCTTCGTCTTTGATCTAAAGACACGTGGTTTGTCTCGCAAGCCCCAATTAGAATATTCAAGTGGAAGCCTGATTTCTCACCTTCTTATGAATCTTCCCTCATGCCTGTGTGGGTGGATCTTCCTGGTCTACCTCATCACTTATATGACAAAGAGGCTCTTTTCGCCATAACCTCGGCGATTGGTTCACCTTTGAAAATTGATAAGGCTACTTCTGAGCTATCTCGTCCAAGTTGAGCAAGGTTATTTATTGAAATAGATGCTAGCAAACCTTTACAGCAATGCATTAGAATTAACCTTCCTCATGGTCAAAGTTTCTGGCACAACTTGGAATATAAGTATACCCTATTGTATTGTTCACACTGTCATCATCAAGGACACAATATTACTCATTGCAAATTAAAGAATAAAGGAAAAAATAGTGCTTGAAGGAGCTACGCAGGAAAAGCCAACTTCGGGGAAGGACACACGTCGACCTCAGAAGGAATTGGTGGTTACTCAAATTCTACAGCATCCCAATGAAGGCAGTAGCTTACCGATTAATGAAGGTGATCATGGTCTTAACATGTCATCCGAAGCTGTCATTAATGGGGGAATTAATATAATGCAAGGAGAGGACACTCTAAATGATCCAAGTCCATCACATCCCTGCGAACCACCGGTCATACCTTGCGAAGCTCAGGCCACAAGAACGGAGGAGACAGCCTTGCATCAACCTATCACATTGGAAGAGACAGATAAGGAAATGGCAGTTACGAGATTGGCTCAAGTGGCTACGTCGGATGATGTTGTTCTTAATACTTCATCGGTAGCCATAGCAACCGAAGCTTTGGTCACTGAGAGCGATTCCGAGCATCTAGAGGAATGCGAGGTTCGTTACACGGTTTTGAATTGGGCTGATGAAGTCGAAAGGGAAGATCTCGATGTGGAGAACAGACACAATAGTGATGAACGTTGGGACACCGGAGGAGAAACACATGATGCGACTACAGTAACAACATAAAGGAGAAAAAAACAAAGAAGAAGGTGGAGCCTTCCGACCGTGTCACTCGCCAAACAGCAAGCTCAACTTCTACAAGTAAACCCTCAACCTCTAATGTTTAACATTTAGTTTGGAATGTGAGAGGCATTGCCAACAAAATGACTCTTAAGAGAATCAAATCTTTAGTGAGGATTCATAAAATTGTCTTCATGCTATCATTGAGCCTAAGGTGGATGTGCACCAGCTTCCCTTATACAAATTAAAGCTTGTCTTTTCTACTGTGTTTTCTAATGAGCGTGGTAATATATGAGTGATGGCTAAGACGGTGTGTGACCTATCGCTTCGAGACTCATTTGATCAAGTGCTCACTGTTACATTATCTCATCACTTACTGCAAACTACTGCCATGTTTTCTTTGGTTCATGGAGATAACACAAAAAAACATCGTCGTCTGCTTTGGAATAGATTATCTCAGCTTCAGGGGGATCACAACCTACCATGGGTTGTAAGGGGTGATTTCAATGCTGTATTACGATCGGAAGAGAAGATCGGAGGTTGTCATGCCGATCTAGTCTCGATTCAAAAGTTTGCTAACTTCAAATTAGTGGCTGGTTTAACTGAACTTCCTTATTCAGGAAGGTGCTTTACATGGATTAAGTCCAAAACGGATGGCAAGTGTGGGTCACGACTGGATCGGGTGATGGTTGATAATGCGTGGCTTGAATTGGATCAAATATCAGGAGTTGAACACCTAAATAGAACGGAGTCGGATCATGCCCCAATCCTAACTCAATTCAAACGAGCTTAGATAGGCAACAGGAAACAATTTCATTTTCTCGATTTATGGACAACTCATGAGGATTTCAAAGCAATTATCCATCAAGCGTGGTATTTGGTATTTCATCTGAATGGTATTACTAGAGTGTCCCTGCGTCAAGACGCTTGCCGAAAAGTTCTCTCTACATGGAGCAGGAATACGTATGGTGAATTTTCAACTCGATAAAGCAAGCGGAAGACGACGTCCTTACAGCAGAACTCAATTACGAGGGATTTAATTCTCAGGTTTCTTTTGAACATCTGTCTAAGGCATCGGCATTACATAAGCAACGAGTTCGTATTGAAGAAGCCTACTGGAGACAGAAAGCTCGTCTTAAATTGGACCTAGACGGGGATAAGAACATAGCTTATTTTCCTGGCTGTGTTAATAACAGGAAGAAGTCTCTACATATTCACTCTATTACCAAGGAAAATGGAGAGGTGCTTAAATAAAAATAGGACATCTATGATTATGCCAAGGAATTTTATTCTAAATTGCACGAGCGTGGTGAGATTTGGGATGATTCTGAGCTGTTAGCTCTCATTCTTAATCTAGTGACAGAGAAGGATAATAAGATCCTTATTGCATCACCTTCTAAAGAGGCGATTCTTGACACAATCAAAAGCCTGGATAAGAATAGTGCCTCAGGCCTGATGGGTTAACGCCATTGTTCTACTTACATAGCGGGGACATCAACAGTAAAGATATATTTGAAGCCATCTCTATGTTCATCGATGGGTTCTCCCTTCCTAGGACGTTTACTAATACGTCACTTGTCCTCATCCCTAAAGTAAAATAGCCAAAAGCTTTTGGTGACTATAGACCCATTAGTCTTTGTACTGTGATCAATAAAAATGCATCCAAGTTACACTCTCGACGCTTAGCTCTGATTCTTCCGCGTATTATTTCACAAGAATATAGAGGGTTTGTGCAAGGCCGAGAGATTGTTGATAATATTTTTCTGGCTCAAGAAATGATGGCTAAGATGAGCAAAAAGCATAGAGGGGGTAACATTACTGTCAAACTTGATATAATGAAGGCTTATGATAGGGTGGATTGGCGTTTTCTACTGAAGGTGCTTCGTAAATTTGGATTTCATAATAAGTGGGTAGATATGATGCTGCATATTGTGAACAATGTATGGTATGCTCTTCTCATCAATTGCGAATCGACAGATTACTTCCAAGCTTTTCGTGGTCTACGGTAAGGAGATCCACTTTCACTGACATTATTCATTATAGCTGCAGAGGTTCTATCTAGAAGCTTGAAGCAATTACCAGTTGAAGATGACTTTTCTACATTTTTTACTCCTCGAGATGTCCTCCTATCATATACTTAGCCTACGCTGATGATGTTCTTCTGTTTGCAGCAGGGGACTTGCGCTCGGTGGGGATGATCAATAATGTTCTAACCCTGTATGAGCTCGTCTGGTCAGAAAATCAACAAATCCAAATCTTTTATCTATTTATCAAGGAAGGAACTTCCAGAGAAGGGAGGGGAATTGGCTAGCAGATTTGGTTTCAATGTAGGTATGCCGCCTTTTACATATTTAGGCTGTCCTCTTATGGCAGGTCATCGTAACGGAGGAATGTACGAAGACCTCATTGACAAAATTCGGCACAAATTGGAGGGGTGGCATAATAAAACATTATCTCCAGGAGGTAAGCTAGTCTTACTCAAGAATGTCTTAGCATCAATTATAGTCTACACATTTGCAGCATGCGATCCCCCAGTTGCTGTGTTACGTAAACTAGAGAATATGTTCTCCAGTTTCTTTTGGAGCTCACACGATGCTACAGCGAAGAGGACATGGCTTGGATGGGGAAGTATTGCTCGTACTAAGGAAGAAGGAGGACTTGATGTTCGCAGATTGGAGGTTGTCATGGCAGCTATGACTATTAAACTCTGGTAGAAGTTCACAACTCAGACTAGCCTCTAGACTCAGTTCTTCAAACAAAAATATTGCTCTTATGAACCTGAAAATGATGTCCAGCTTACTTCTAATGCAACTCATGTGTGGAGAAGACTTATACTTGGTTGCATCCTGGCAAGTCCCCACATCTTACAGGTAGATGGGGATTGGAGATGGGGGCATGCTCGATCAGGTAATTTTTCTGTTGCCCCAGCATGGGATGTTGCTCGTACACACATGCCGAAGTTACCATATTTCAAGCATCTTTGGAGTACATGTATACCCACGAAATGGTCCATATTATGTTGGCGAGTGTTGCACAATAAACTCCTTACTGATGATAACATCATTCGGCTCGGGTATAGTTTGGTGTCTAAGTGCCATTATTGTTCAGATCCTTCATCAGAAACCTTGGCTCATACCCTTTATGAGGGTGAATTGGCTACTGCAGTTTGGACGTCGGTTCAACAAACTTATTGCATTCACTGTAGGGGCTGTCAGCCCCTGATTTTTAATTTTGATTTAATTAGTGTTAATTAATTTCTAATGACATTTTTAGCCTTAAAATAATTTAATATTATTTTATGAATTTTTCTATAATTTTTAAAATTATTTTTAAATGAGTTTTAATAACTAAAATACCATTTTACAATTTATTAAAATGTTTTAATATAGTTTTGTAATTAATTAAAATGTTTTAATAGCAGTTTGTAAATACTTAAATTGTTTCAGTGGTAGTTTGTAATTAACTAATTGTTTTAAGTGCGGGATGCAATTTTTATTTTTGTATTTAGTCACAGTCAGGTCCTATTTACAAAACCCTAATTCCTAGGGGCCTTGCTGCAATTTGCCAGCACCCCCCCCCCCCCCACGATCACTCTATCTCCTCTCGCTCACCCACCCCCGACGACCGACGATCGGTCAGCTGCCCCCGCCATTTTCGGCCGACCTAGCCCAGCCCGACCGACTTAAACCCCCCTATAAGAACCCCCCAAATCTAACCCAAACCCTAGGCAAAATCCCCGACCACCCAGCCACCCACAACCGCCCATTTCCAGTTCGTCGCAACCCTAACTCAGGCTAACCCCAAATGCCACCTCCCCGACGACGATCACCCCCATCCACCACCACCGATCGATTTACCGCGCTGAGGCGAGTCCAGCGCCACCTGAGCGCCACCGACACGACGCCTCCTCCGCCCAGTCGTCGCCCCAATAGCCCGTACTGCTCGGACACGTACGTGTCAGTTTTGTTTTCGTGTCGCTTGCGTAGCTCATTTTTACACGCGTGACTCACCAGGATACGAACGGTACGTTGGTGAGTCTGGACACGCGTATTAGGACCCGTGTGTGTCATGCTTAGCACGGACACGAGACTCATGTGTCCCTAACTGTCAGGACACAGAGTTTGTTTTATCGGGTTTTAATATTATTAACTAAAAACCTAAATAAATCTAAACTAAACCCTATCCCTAACACCCAGAGCGGGCTGGCCCCCTGGCCAGCCCGACCGAACCCGAGAACCCGACCCTTTGGGCCGAGTTTGAACCCCCCTACTGTCTGTTTTATTTTCCTTTTTCTTTTCTTTTATTTTTATTTATATATATTTACGTATATATGTATAAATGTATATATATATATTATTATATATACTGTATTATATGTATATGTATTCAACATTTGTATTTGTATATATATATTTTATATTATATATGTGTATATATATATATATACACATATATTATTATATATAAAAATATTTTTATATATATATATATATATATATATATATATATATATATATATATATATATATACATATATACATATATTTTTTTTATATACATAAATACATATATATATATATATATATTTTTATATATATAAATATATATATATATATATATATATATATATATATATATATATATATATATAATTTTTTTTTATATGTGTATTTATATGTGTATTTATGTATATATATGTATATATGTATATATATGTTCATGTGTATATATATTATTATATATATACTATTATATATATGTATACAATATTTATATATATATATATATATAATATAGTTAAGTATTTCGTTTATATATATGTACATATATATATCCATTATGTATACATATAAATATCTATATATATTTATATGTATATATATAAATATTGTTGTTATATATTTTGTGTATATATTTCAAAATTCTACTTTGTACAAAATATTATTGTGCATAAATTCTCAAGTTATTTTTATTGTTTAAATTATGACTTGTATATTTTTACCACTTTAAAAATATTATTATTATTTAAAATCCTGTATTTTATTACTGCAACCATTTGGTGTCCAAGCCTAGCATTGGTTTTTGGGCTCCATTGTGTTTTTACACATTCAAGACCTGTACAAGTCATATTGGACTTGATTCATGGCCTTGGATACTGTATTTGAACTCTGGTTCAAATTATCTACATGGACAAAATGCGCAGATAATTAATTATTTAATTTCAGATTGTGTACCATGCTATTTTTGAATTTCTAAAAATACTTTAATTGCTGCTAAAATTTTGGAAAAATAGTATTTAGATACTACGTTAATTTAGCTAATTTATCATAATTTTTACAGTATTTAATTTACAGTTTTGCCACTTTTTTGGCATATGAAAGCAAAACTTATTTTCTGTGTACTAATGAAAACTGATTTTTATAAAATACATGTACTGGTTAATAAATTCTAAAAAAATTATAATAAATTTCTATAATTAACAAGGATCATTTTGGTACTTCATTTTATGTAAAATGGATCTTTTTGTCTATCTCAAAAATTGTTGGAACATAGTGTACGGTTGATTTAATTATTGAATAATTATGACTTACAACTTTTTGTGTTATTTTGAGTTATAGCCGTATTGAACCTCCCCCCCCCGCACTAGTATAAAGGCCCTAGAAAGTTAGTTATAGTATTGTGTCACCCCACATTGGTCTCCTTTGCTAAAGTCACCATTTGGCTAGGTGTCCAATCAGAAAGTCGTGTTGCACCACTAAGTGGCTTAATGTTTAACTTAGTGTAAAAACTAAGTTATGTATTTATTTCTATAGTTATGATTTACCAGGTACATATAGCATTCTTATCGCTGCTTTGCTTTGCTAGAGGCAAGTATTTTCTATGAACTTTACATACTGCTATAACAATAAACTATGATTTACCAACCATATTAAATGCTGATCCTTGGGGTAGCAGGTTAAAACTATGCATGTTGTATTATTTTCAGTCTCTGCCATGTTTAGGACAACTTTTATATCTCTCACATGTTTAAATAACGGGTTAAGGAGAAACTGTTAATAGTGTACGTGATCATGACCCCCTTCTCCGTATGTATTTACCGCGTTCGGTAACATTCTATATGTGACCTTGCCGTATGTTCTGATCCCGCGTTTGTGTATGGATATACACCGTTGCCGTTCGTGTATGTTTGTGCATGCCAGAAAACTTGATATGTGCTGCTGTACACCCTATTCACCTATTGACCGATTCACGTACATGCTACGGTTTTAAACTTTTAAACCATATGTTGTCATTTCTAAAAAGAACCAATTAAACCATGATATGCCATGATTCCAGTTTATTACATTCCTGTTCATGCTTCTTATATTTAGTTTACTAGAATCAGTATTTGCTCCTGTCCTGATAGGATAACGTTGTAGGTATCCTTACCGAGGAGGAGTTGCTCTGTGACCCATATTATGGAGATACTGTCGAGGACCAGGCTTTGTCTTACGAGGATGTACCTGTGGGGAAACTCGTCTAGTTTGTGCAGTTGCTTAGGATATTTAGTATAGTAATTTATTAGACTACGTATTTTGTAACTGGACCTGTAGCCAGTTTTACATTCAAACTTGTACTTGGACTTTTTACTATATGAGACGACTTTTGTGTTTGGAGCATCTATGACTCTTATTTACTTATAGAACTATTAGCACATTTAGTCATATCTTGTTATTTCTAGAATAGCTTACTGCACTTTATCTCAAGCGTAGGCTAGACATGACTCGGCTCGGCCCAACAATTTGGGTAGCGTGTCGTAACATGTTTTTAGTGGTAGCCCACGCAGGTCCTGACTAAATTGTTTGGTTATGTTATTGTACCAAGCATGCCTGCAATTAGGAACTTAAGGTAATTAGACAACACTAGGAATGATGTTTAGAACACCTAGAGGAATACTTGGATTGCAACATAGAAAATACATCACATGCTTGCTATTATAATTAGATTTTCTTGCCTATGATTGCTTACTTTAAAGAGTCCTCATAAAGTCCTTTTTATTGTAATTTGATGGTGCTCACTCGTTCATCCCAGTATGTCACACCTGAGAATGGCACCCTCCCTATCCAGTCAGCTGACCAGTTGACCGATACACCTCCACCTACCATACTACCCCACTCCATAAATCCACCAACACAGATGCCTCCACCACCTTCTACATCACAGTCCCAGCAGGACCCGATACTTATACCACCCCCTATCACTATACCTACCCAGGCTTCCGTCACACTCGATGGGAACCAACTGCTCACTCTAATCCAGGGGTTCCTAATAACCTATCAGGAGTAGACTACCCTACTCCGCCAGAGCATGGAGCGTTATGAGGAACGTACCGTGGTCCCACTACCTGTAGAGCCACAGCAGAGAGCAGGGACGATCAAGGACCTCATGGGTCTGAACCCCAAGGAGTTCTCAAGGACTGAGGGATAGTAGTAGCAGATGACTGGCTAGACTCGGTAGAGAGGAAGCTCTTTGGAGTTAGGATGCCGAATGACCTCCAGGTCGAGGCAGCGGGATTTCTGCTGATAGACTTGGCAGGAGTTTGGTTCCAGAATGAGCCATTATTTGCGAGAGGGAGGGCCACTTGGGATCAATTCAAGACCCAGTTCAAGAAGAAATTCTTTTCGACCACCGCTAGGGTAGCCATGGGGCCACGATTCCAGAACATCCAGCAGGGGAACTGTTCTGTCGACGAGTATGCGGCAGAGTTTAATACCTGAGCTATTTTGCTCCTAGTCTGGTTGCAGACCCTGAGAAGATGATGCGTAGGTTTTGCCATAGTCTAGTTCCAGACATTGGCATTCTTATAGTGGCGAACAGTACGACTGACTACTACCAGAGCCTAGAGTTGGCCCGGAGCATTGAGCAGCGTCTTCTATCTAGCAAGAGGCCGGCTTCTGTACACCTCGAAGGACCGTCCAAGCATCAGGCTTTCCAGCAGAGAGCACCGACACTGTACCAGCAGATATACTATCCCCTTACACCATATCATCCGACTTCGCCAGTTAGAGCCCCGGGACCCCGGCAGCAGCAGAAGAGAACCTTGTGTACATTCTGTAAAAGGGTAGGCCACGACTCTTTCGTTTATAGAAAGAGGTTAGGGCAGTGTTTAGCTTGTGGGTCTGTCACCCATCAGCTTCGGGATTGCCCAGTATCCAAGTTATCTAGAGGGCCGCTTCCGACTCAGCAGCAGAGGTTTGGGCAGCATTTGCAGCAACAGATGGGACCTCAGGGGAAGGCGTATAGACTAGCCCTTGAGCTGGAGACGGAGTCGGTTTCGAAGCCAGATTATTTGGCTGACGTCATCACATGTCATGTTTATTTGTATACTTTTCTAGCTCTATGCTTGTTTGATTCTGGTGCATCTCATAGCTTCCTCTCATTAGAGTTTATGCATAAACACCACTTAGTAGCTACACCTACCGAGGAGATTAGTAGAGTAATGATGGGAGGCGGACCAGTGCCCATTAGAGCTATCTATAGATGCTCTATTAATATAGCCGAAAGAGAGTTCAGGGGACGATTCTTTGTGATGCCACTCCCCGGTTATGATATCATATTGGGGATGGACTGGCTTAGCTATGCCCATGCAGCTATAGACTTTTATGAGGGTAGTATTCTGTTCAGTCCCTCAGGCAAAGCACCATTCAGTGTCAGGAGGACAGGGTCGGAGATCAGCATAGAGCCGAACTATTGTGCGACAGTTGGAAAGTTAGCACCGCCACACCCTATTATTAGGGAGTTTATGGATGTATTCCCAGAAGATCTTCCAGGACTTTTGCCTGATAGAGATGTGGAGTTCACTATAGATTTAGTACCGGGTTCATCACCAGTATCTCGGGCTTGCTATAGAGTGAACCCTAAGGAGGCCGTAGAGATTAAAGAGCAGATTGATGACCTGTTGAAAAAGGGTTTCATTCGATCTAGTGCTTCACCATGGGGAGCGTCAGTGCTCTTTGTGCCTAAGAAGGATGGTACAGTTTGGTTGTGTATTGACTACCGGGAGTTGAATGCCATCACCATTAAGAACAAATATCCTCTGCCCAGGATAGATGATTTGTTCGACCCGTTGAGTGAGGCGAAAGTATTTTCCATGATAGATTTTAGATCTGGGTACCACCAGGTGAAGGTCAGGGCAGCAGATATCCAGAAGACGACGTTCAACATGAAGTACGGGCAGTACGAGTTTTGGTGATGCTATTTGATCTCACAAATGTGCCAGCTGTCTTTATGAATTTGATGAATAAGACATTTCACCAGTATCTGGATAAGTTCATCGTAGTGTTCATCGACGACATCCTAATATACTCGAAGACGCCGGAGGAGTATGTAGAGCACTTGCGGACAGTTTTGGAGATTCTGAGGCATGAGAGATTGTATGCCAAATTGTCGAAGTACGAGTTCTTTTTAGACCGAGTGGAGTTTTTTGGCCATGTAGTTACGGGAGAGGAAATCTCGGTAGATCCCAGGAAGATTGCTGCAGTTGAAACGTGGAAGGCTCCGACGTCAGTTTCAGAGATCAGAAGTTTTTTGGGTTTAGCCGGCTATTATAGGAAGTTCGTCCAGGACTTTGCTAGGATAGATGAACCCATGACAAAGCTGACTCGAAAGGATGCAGAGTACATCTGGTCAAAGGACTGCCAGGCAGCGTTTGAGGAGCTAAAGAGGAGGCTGACAACCGCTCCTGTTCTGACATTACCTTCAGGATCTGGAGGTTTCACCATATTCAGGGATACTTCAGAAAAGGGGCTAGGATGTGTCCTACAGCAGCATAAAAAAGTAATTGCTTATGCATCTAGGCAATTGCAGACTCATGAGAAGAACTATCCTACCCATGACCTAGAGTTAGCTGCGGTGATCTTTGCACTCAAGTTATGAAAACATTACTTATACGGAGGGCATGTGGAAATCTTTATTGACCACAAGAGCTTGAAGTATGTGTTCACACAGAAAGAGCTGAAGATGAGGCAAATACGATGGTTGGAGTTGATGAAGGACTTCGACATTGATTTACAGTATCACCACGAAAAGGCAAATGTGGTGGCAGATGTGCTGAGCAAGCATCCGATGGCATGGTATCTGTTGATAGATCGGTATTTGCGAGAAGATCTGGAGAAGCTCGGTATCGAGATAGTTCGACCAGGATCAGTGATACAGATGATGGCGCTTGACATTCAGTCAGGTACGATGGAGCAGATCAGGGAGGCACAGTCTACAGATGAGAGCCTTCGTAGACTTCGGGCCTAGGCTTTATCTGGATTGCTTTATGACTTCTCTATAGCAGAGGATGGATCCTTGAGGCATGGCAGCCGATTGTGCGTGCCGAAGGGAGAGCTGATAGAGGCAGTCTTGCAGGAGACACACCGATCGAGATATTCTACTCACTCTGGTGCTAACAAGATGTACCGTGACTTGCGGGAAAATCTTTGGTGGCACGGGATGATGAGGGATGTATCACGTTTCATTTCGAGATGCCTAGTTTGCCAGCAGGTCAAGACGGAGCGCCAGTGGCCAGCTGGTCTGTTACAGCCGTTATCCATTCCCGAGTGGAAGTGGGAACACATTACGATGGACTTCATCTCAGGGCTTCCTCGTTCCCAAGGAAGAAATGATGCCATTTGGGTCATCGTGGACAGGCTGACAATGTGTGCGCACTTCATACCCTTCAAGGTAGGGCTTTCCACGGAGAAGTTGGCAGAGCTATACATGCAGCAGATTGTTTGCATGCATGGAGTACCAGTGAGCATCGTGTCGGACATAGACAGTAGATTCACGTCCCACTACTGGAGGAGCTTGTAGAAGGAGTTGGGCAGTTGGCTCAAGTTCAGTACGGCGTACCACCCGCAGACAGATGGACAGTCCGAGAGGACGATACACACTGGAGGATATGCTGAGGACCTGCGTACTGGACTTTGGCGGATCATAGGAGAGCCATCTGCACTTGGTAGAGTTTTTATACAACAACAACTACCAAGCCAGTATTGGTATGTCTCCTTTCGAGGCATTATATAGACGACGATGCCGCACACCACTCTTTTGGGATAATGTCGGGGACAAAGTTATGCTTGGACCAAAGATGATCGCGGATGCAGCAAAGAAGGTCGGGATGATCAGAGACAGGCTCAGAGTAGCTCAGGACAGGCAGAAACACTGGGCCGATGCTAGTCGCAGACCGATGGAGTTCGCAGACGGTGATATGGTGCTAGTGAATATATCACCTACTAGAGGGACGATCCGGTTCAGACGAGGAGGCAAGTTGAGCCCCAGATACATCGGGCCATTCGAGATACTTGGTAGGATTATAGAGGTAGCTTACAGGGTTGTACTTCCACCCAACCTAGCAGGAGTTCACGATGTCTTTCACGTATCTCAGCTGAGGAGATATGTTCTGGACCCCAGCTATGAGCTAGATCATTCAGAGTTGGAGATCGGACCGAGCCTTACAGTTTCTGAGCAGCCAGTAGAGATATTAGACAGGACGGAGAAGAGGCTTAGGAACAAGGTTATACCTTTAGTACGAGTAGCTTGGAGCCGTCACTCTACGGGTGAATCTACTTGGGAGAGGGAGTCGGACATGAGGGAGAGATATCCTTACCTGTTCGACCCAACCACTGCGAGGGAACCACCAGTTCCCGCTTGATACCTTAGAGGTTAGTTTCGATCGTAGCCTTAGTCATTTGTTGCATTGCTTGCTATGTTAGAAAATTGTAGGTTCTTCAATCCTTGTGAATTTCGAGGACAAAATTTTTCAAGGAGGGAAGACTTGTCCGCCCCTGATTTTCAATTTTGATTTAATTAGTGTTAATTAATTTCTAATAACATTTTTAGCCTTAAAATAATTTAATATAATTTTAGGAATTTTTTTACAATTTTTTAAATGATTTTTAAATGAGTTTTAATAACTAAAATACCATTTTGTAATTTATTAAAATATTTTAATATAGTTTTATAATTAATTAAAATGTTTTAATAGCAGTTTGTAAATACTTAAATTATTTCAGTGGTAGTTTTTAATTAACTAATTATTTTAAGTGCGGGATGCAATTTTTATTTTTGCATTTAGTCACAGTTAGGGTCCTATTTGCAAAACCCTAATTCCTATGGGCCTTGCTGCAATTTGCCAGCACCCCCCATGATCACTCTCTCTCCTCTCGCTCACCCACCCCCGATGACCGACGACCGGTCAGCTACCCCCGCCATTTTCGCCCGACCTAGCCCAGCCCGACCGACTTAAACCTCCATATAAGAACCCCCCAGTCTAAGCCAAACCCTAGGCAAAATCCCCGACTACCCAGCCACCCACAACCGCCCATTTCCAGTTCGCCGTAACCCTAACTCAGGCTAACCCCAAACGCTACCTCCCCGACGACGATCACCCCCATCCACCACCACCGATCGATTCACCGCGCTGAGGCGAGTCCAGCGCCACCTGAGCGCCACCGCCACGACGCATCCTCCGCCCAGTCGTCGCTCCAATAGCCCGTACTGCTCGGACACGTACGTGTTAGTTTTGTTTTTGTGTCGCTTGCGTGTCTCGTTTTCATACGCGTGACTCGCCAGGACACAAGCAGTACGTTGGTGAGTCTGGACACGCGTATTAGGACCCGTGCGTGTCGTACTTAGCACGGACACGAGACTCATGTGTTCCTAACTGTCAGGACACAGAGTTTGTTTTATCGGGTTTTAATATTATTAACTAAAAACCTAATTAAATCTAAACTAAACCCTATCCCTAATACCCAGAACGGGCTGACCCCCTGGCCAGCCCGACCGAACCCGAGAACCCGACCATTTGGGCCGAGTTTGAACCCCCCTGCGGTCTGTTTTATTTTTCTTTTTCTTTTGTTTTATTTTTATTTATAGATATTTATGTATATATAAATTTAAATATATATATATATATATATTATATATATTGTATTATATGTATATGTATACAATATTTGTATATGTATATATATATATTTTATATTTGGTGCTTTTTATATTATATATGTGTGTATATATATATATATATATATATATATATATATATATATATATATATATATTTTCTTTTCTTTTTTTCTTTTTTTTTTAAAACTCACATTTTATTCATATCAAAGACAACTAGTACAAGACTTATAGTTCGGGGATAGTAGTGTGAGTACATCTAATCATAGCCTTCTTCACTTGTCTTCTAACTTCAGCAATAACCTGATCTGCAGAGTAAACATAAGCTTCATATCTCCATTTATTTCAATTTTTCCAAAGTACCCAACAAATGGCACCGACAATAATTTGTTTGATGTGTTTCTGGCGACGACGCCACCAGTTCTGCAGACGGTGCAAGATATCCAAACGATTATCCCGAACCCGAGCACTAGTTTTACTTTGAAAATATTGCCAAACCTCAAGAGCCAAGTCCCCTTGACTGAAAACATGAGAGATAGATTCTGATTGCCTATCCGAACAACAATGGCAAGCTGACGCCAGAGAGAAGCCCAATTTAACAATATTATCATCAGTAGGAAGCTTGTTAAATAGGATACGCCAAAGCAAAATGGACCATTTAGATGGCATGCAAGAGTTCCAAGCAAATTTAAAATGAGCTTGTTGAGGAAATTTGACTCGAACATGGTTCCAAGCCGAAGAGATAGAAAATTTGCCTGATTGTTGTAGCACCCACGTACAAGAACCCATATCATCCTCCTCAATCAGAGCATCACTGTGCTCCCAACCTCTAATCAGTCTCTTCCAAACATGAGAAGCCGCTGACGTGATCTCAACATCGGATGGATGGGAATAAGAACAATATTTTGCTTTGAAAAAGGTAGCCCAAAGAGAATCAGTCGATCAAATTTTCCACCACAGTTTAACTGTCATAGCATCCATGACATCAGATAATCGACGGACGCCCAAGCCACCCTCATGAATAGGCCTAGCAACCCGATCCCAGCATAGCCATGACCTTTTAGGTAAACCATCCTTCGAACCCCATAGGAAGCCATCCAGCAAGCTTTCTATTCGATTCAAAACAGACATGGGAGGGTTACTCGTAGATAAGCAGTGGACTGGAATAGAAGTAAGGATAGACTTAATAAGAACAAGTCTCCCACCATATGAAAGAATCTTGTTATTCAAGCCAGAAATGCGAGAACGGATTTTGTCAACAAGTTCATCATACATGCCAGCATTCCTTCTGCCAATCGATATAGGACAACCCAGGTATGCAATAGAGCCATACTTCAACTGAAAGCCAGTGATATGTTGTATTTCCTGTGCACGAACAGCAGGCACTTTCTCAGAAATAACCATAGAAGAATTAGAAACATTAACTCGCTGACCCGAGTTAGCTTCATAATCCTGAATAACCCCCATAAGAAGTTGTATAGATCGTTTGTCAGCACCAGAAAATAGAAGAAGATCATCCGCATAGGCAAGATGAGAGATTCTTGGGCATCCCCTAGGTGAGTAGTAGCCAGTAAATCCAGTAGATTGCTGTAGATGAATAAGGTGACGGCTCAAAGCTTCAGCAGCAATAATAAATAGAGCTGGAGATATGGGGTCCCTTTGCCGTATACCACACTGGCTATGAAAGAAACCAGATGAGCGACCATTGATCAAGGTCGAGAACCATAT
This sequence comes from Iris pallida, assembly GCA_029216955.1. NCBI lineage: Eukaryota > Viridiplantae > Streptophyta > Magnoliopsida > Asparagales > Iridaceae > Iris > Iris pallida. The sequence continues at coordinate 12,744,532 of JANAVB010028000.1, read as the reverse complement.
ATTATCCACTAGGTGTAGAATGAGCGTACACCATTCATTAGAGAAACCGAACTGCTTCATAACCCTAAGAAGGAAAGCCCAACTCACCCGATCATAGGCTTTACTCATATCCAATTTGATCGCCATATTTCTACCCCAGTGTTTATGATCCAGTTCAGAGATTATCTCCTGTGCAAGAACGATATTATCCACAATCTCCCGACCCCGAACAAAACCACTTTGTTCAGGAGAAATGATACGAGGAAGAATATCTATCAACCGTCTAGCCAATAATTTTGAAACAATTTTGTTCACAAAATTACAAAGACTAATAGGTCGATAGTCCTTGAGTGATTTGGGATGTTTAATTTTGGGGATAGGAAGTAAATGAGTACTCGTAAAAGATCTAGGCAAAGCAAAGCCATCCATAAATAAATTAATAGCTTCTAAGATATCCTCACAAATTATAGGCCAGCATGCAATAAAGAATAAACCCGAGAACCCATCAGGACCCGCAGTGCTATTGTGATCCATGCATTTGACAGTAGCAAGTACTTCCTCCATAGAAGGTTTAGCAATCAGAATGTCATTGTCATCTTGAGTAATAATGCTAGAAATATGAGCAAAATAAGCATCATCAATAGAGAAGTGAGAAGGAGTGAAAACCTTACTATAATACTCATTGGCCTCCTGTTGAATATCAACCAGATTAGAAAGAGATCGACCATCCGCAGAGAGAAGATGATGAATATGCAAGCGATTCCTCTTAGAAGAAACACAAGAGTGATAGAACTTCGTATTTTTATCTCCGGCCTCATCCTATTTCACCCTAGCTTTTTGTTTCCAGTATGCATCTTCAATACGTAAACGCTGCTTCAAATGGGCTCTGGCGAGCAGCCACTGAGGACGAAGCGAGGGATCCATCTCACAAGCAGCCTC